>VDFB02129637.1:0-167537 GCA_007258455.2 Sequoia sempervirens | reverse complement strand
ATTAGTATAACGCCACATACTTCATTCAAAATTCTAGCTACATCACCTCAGACCAAATATTATAGACAAATAGAGAAATTGTAAAAGAGCTATTAGAATAACGCTAAACAACCACCAAACTAATTTTATCTCCAATATGTTTATGCTTTCATACTAACCTTCTACATATATATATATGCAATCACTCCTATGTTTTTGATTATGGAACAAATAGGTTTTAGAGGAGTCCCAAAACCCTTAACAATAAGATAGCGAAAGATATTAAAACATTAACAAAGAACAGACAAAAAAAAGGAAACTATCCACAAAGAAGAACACACTAGATAACTAGGGAAGAAAAGACAAAAAAATGAACAAAAAACCACTAAACAACTTGCCCCTAGGCCAGGTTCCAAAGGATCTCTGCCGCTTTCTACCCCAGACTGTTCATGTTGAGTGCAGACTTCTTGATCTCTTGGATGTTGACTAAAGCTTGGTCTACCTTCCTTTTCAAATTTTCTCTGGTCCTGTTACTCGACCCCCCACTATCCGGCTGCCCTTCCTCATTGTCCAAATCAAGAAACATAATAGTCTTTACCTGATGGGCTTTTTCCAGGTTTTCCACCATGTTATTTATGGTCTGTGCAGTGGATTTTAAAATCTTATGGTTCATAATCAACAATTTGTGGAGAAAAATTTTAATGTTCCTCAGCTGCTCCTCCATATCCGCTTGCTTTCCATCGTGATTGCATTTGAAATCCTGTAATTCCTTCACAATTTTCTTGAGGCACTCAACCATATACTTCTCCTCTTTCATCCATAAATCAGTGGCTCGACCACTTACACTACCTTTGTTATTGTCATCATTAACTTTCTCTAGTTTACTATTCATAGCTCTTTGATTTAACTTAATTTCCTTAATTTCAAAGAACACCCATCTCATAAGCGTAAAGTTATCCACTGCCCCATTATGGGCTATAGCAAGAACATCAATGGGAAATTCTTGTTCCTTCTTAAAATAATGATCCCCTACCTTGAGGTCCATAGGGAAGCAAGGTCTCTCTTCTCTATTAGTCGTAAGATGGCTAGAATACTTAGAAAATGAATCCGACTATGACTCCTCTTCATTCACATCATAGAAGGGGTCCTCCGACACTTTTCTCTTGCCCTTTTTTAGAGGAGAATCCCTAGGTTTTCTTTTGTCCTTGTCATCAACCCTAACCTTAGGCGATGGTGTATGGTGAGGCAGAGCTAGCATGGCTTTGAAATGGTCATAAATTAGGACAAGCAGTCCTTCATGGAGAATAGAATACTTGATGGGGTTTTCTCTATGGTTTTTCAAACTAGTATTCAGAGAAGATGCAAGATAAAAAGGAAAAGAAATCCTGACCTGGTGCATTAAATGATTCAAAAAGATGAAATGATACTCAAAGACTCTGGTATAATGACCTTCCAAATTAACGTACTCCATCAGCACATTCAAAACCTTACTCCAATGTGAAACAATTTTGTTCATGTCATAGTAGCTTTTGGAATTCCTTTGTAACTCCTCCCACTCAACATCCATCTTAGGAAATTTGTTGACCGCTTCATCAGATTGATTCCTGTCCCTATAGAATTTAATACCCTCTGTTGAGAGGCTAGTAACCTCAACAATCAGCTGTTCATTGATAACCACGTGTCTGCCAAACAGGTTTATCTCACCATCCTTCCAATATTTCTCAAAAACCCTAGTAACCTCTAGGTCCCAGCCATGGAGCTTTTCAATAAAATAGTAATGCCACCATTCTCCAGCTTCTTCCATAGCTTTGGATTGCTCTTCAACTGTGCACTTCTTATGTGCTCCACTTTGTGACTTTCGCCACCCATCGTATCACCAACATGAAAAGAATAGTCCAGAACCCTATAGAAACAAGCACCTAAAATGCCTAGAAAGCGTGTGAAAGTAATCACATGCAACTAGAAGATGAAGTAATTACTCCTTGGCCAACTCGGAATAATCATTAAAATGCAGTCCCGAGACTGTAGGGGAGGACACTCAACCATCATTTGATGGAATGGGAAATTGCACCTTCCCATGAAAACGGTCATACATCAACAAGACCTTAATGTCAGCCTCCAACTCATCCTGCCCAGGTGCCACATCACCTTTTTTGAATCTTTCACACCTTTGTTGGTGAAGAAATCTACCATCGTGTTTATTTCCTGATAGGAATGCGAAATATAACTTTTATCAAAGGTATTACTAATTTCCTTACATAGGTCTATCCAATTTTGTATGGACCATGAAGGTTTCTGATGGCCCTTTAGACATTGGATAATATTATTCGGATCCCCTTCAATCCACACATATTTATACTTCAATTGGCTAGCCAGCTTCAAGGTCTAGAAAACGCAAAAAGATTCGGCCACATGGTTGGTCTAGGTGCCTAAAGGAACCACAACAACCGCAATAAAAACACCATTCTCATCCCTTACCACTCCTCCACTCTCGACAAGTTGAGGATTTCCCTTTGCCATGCCATCAAAGTTGATTTTGACCCAACCAAGAGGAGGAAGACTCTAGAATATGCCATCTCTAGGGTCCTTGATTCTTTTGGACATATTGAACATATCCACATTAATCTTCTAGGCTCCCACAATTCTACAATCATACTCCTGCATACTGACCTTACCTTTACCTTTAAACTTGCTGTTAACTAGATTAAAATTTTCAACCACAGCTCTAGTAATCTTACCAAAGACCACTTCCTCTAAGAGAGCAACATCCCTGAAGATTTTGTTATTGCATTCTTTCCAGATACCCCAGGCAAGGTGAGGAAAGATATAGTTCCAAAGTAGATTCAGGGCCCAATTCTTTGAGGGGGCCTTCCATTGGTTATAAAAATCCACAATAGTTCTAGGAAAAACCCTGTTAAGATCCCACATTCGTAGAATCCTACACCATTTGGCATAAGAAAATGGACAAAGGAGAAATAGATGTGAGGAGGTCTCAGCCTCAACACAACACAAATAACACCTATTAGGAAAAGTGAACCCCTTCTTATAAATATTATCATTGGTCAACTAACTAATAGAAGAGACCTCATTGGAGATCCTGATTAATAGAAGAGATCTCAACCCACTGATCATTCCTCCAATAATCCCCAACCAACCAGCCAAACCTGGACTTACAGTTCTCCATATAAATACCATAGGTCAGATTATTGCAAAGACACTCATTACCAATCCACTTATCTTCCCGGAACTAAATTTTCTTTCCATCACCCACCTTCCAAAAAGCTTCTTTGCCAGCCAAGTCTCTAGCTTTAATGGTATTATTCCATAGAGAAGAACCAGAGGGAAGGTTCTGAGAGTTGAGAAATTCTTGAAAGGAGTCAACCTCCCTCAAGTATTTACTATGCCAAATTTTAATTCCATTCACAAATATCCACAATCACTCCTATGTTAATCTTACAATCACTCCTATGTTAATCTACAATTGCTCCTTTGTTAATCAGTGTAACGATAAATATGCACAGAGATAACTAAAACAACAAACAAAGGGCGATAAAATTACTAACCCTAACCATATTTTTTAAGGAATAAAAGAAGATTTAACTACAATTTCTCCTATGGTAATGGGTACAACACCAAAGATACACACATATAACTACAAACAATAAACGAAAGATTCACACAAATAACTAAAACAATAAATAAAGGGCCACCAAAAACCAATTGATCCTATGTTAATCTACAGTTGCTCCCTTCTTAATGGGTATAACACTAAAAATGCACAAATATAACTAAAACAATAAACAAACAAACAAAAAAATTACTAACCCTAACCATATAATTTTTGACGAAAGAAAAAAGATTTAACTACAATTTCTCTGTCCATACAAAGCGATAATTTCTTTCAAATCTCTAAATTGGGTATAACACAAAAGATAGAAACACATAACAAGAAGACATGAAAAATAAATTAATCATCTATGCAAAATACCCATGCAAAATGACTTACCATACACATGCATAAAGATAACTAAAACAATAAACCAACGGCAAAAAAATTACTAAACCTAACCATATTTTTTTCTAAAAGAAAGAAGATTTAACTCCAATTTCTCCATACATGTAGAGTGATAATCTCTTTCAAATCTCCAAAATGGGTATAACACCAAAGATAGAAACATATAACAAGAAGAATATATTAACAATAAATTAATCATCTATGCAAAATACCCATGTAAAATGACTTACAGATTCTGGAGAACAACAGTTTGTCAATTTTTTGGAATAGTCTGCTATCAAACCAGCCATGGAGCTGAAGGTGGTGATTTTTACAATAGTCTGCTACAAAACCTACACCACAATGGTTGTTTTGACAATACAACTTAAACAAAGTATACTTTCCCACACTGCAACACTCAATATTGTTGAAAATTGAGGTGTTTACTTAGCTTAATACTTTGTAAAACTTTATGATCAATTGTTGATCTAAATATGTATATTCTTTGTTACAAAGAAAAAGAGTTTTGATGCTTCTACCAGAGGAGAGATTAAAAAATACATTGATTCTTAGTGGAATTTTTTCCTGAAAAGGTTTCTCCACAGTATATGTTGTGTATCTTCTAATATCCTGTCTAATTCTTCTACAACCTTCTGTCTTCATTCTACAAATGGTAAAATGGATTAATCAGATTATAATCACCCACAAAGAATTTGTAACAAAGAATACATATTTAGATCAGCAATCATAAATTTTTACAAAGTATTAATCTAAGAAAACACCTCAATTTTCAACATTTGGTATCAGAGTTGAGGTTGGATAGAGTATTGTGATGCCTTTCTCTTAAAATATTGAAGGATTTTTGGCTTAGTGGGAGCTTTTATTATTTTTTGTTATTGCTGATTTTGGAAAATAAGTTTGTTACAATGAATTCTCATTTAGATATTGAAAGGTTCAATGGATCTAACTATGAAATGTGGAAACTAAAAATGGAAGATCTTCTTGAAGAAAGAGATAAATGGTTAGTTGTTAATAATCAGACAAAGAAACCTACAACTATGTCAGATGAGGATTGGGCTAAGCTTGATAAAAAGGCAAGAGGGACCATAATATTGTGTCTTTTTGATGTTGTTCTCTTGAATGTTTCAGATGAAAATACTGCATATAAATTGTGGAAGAGAATAGGTGATATTTATCAAACTAAAAATCTCACCAATAAGTTGTATCTAAAAAGGTAGTTGTATTCTGCCGGCACGGGTAGCGCGGTTGGCTTGAGGCTGTGGGATGGCTCCTCATGGTCTCGGGTTCGACTCGCTCTCGGGTTTTCCAGGGGTATGGGCTGGCCGGCTGTTGCGTACCCCCCAGAGGATTAGTCTCGCCCCCGCTCGCCAGAATGTCACTGGGCCAGGTTAATCGCGGGGACACCTCTTGGTTACAAAAAAAAAAAAAAAAGGCAGTTGTATTCTTTAAAAATGAAAGATGGTAATTTTTTTGCACATCATTTAAATGCTTTTAATTTGATTCTCATTGAGTTAGCATCTGTAGATGTAAATCTAGAAGATGAAGATAAATGAATTTTGTTACTTTATTCTTTACCAAAGTCTTGGGAAAATCTAATTGTTACTATCAGTGGTAGTGGTGCAAATCCAAAGATGGACAATATTATTCCTACTCTCCTATTGGAGGAGATGAGGAGGAAGTCTAAAACTAGCTCCCAAGATGCCTTGTTTGTAAGAGATAGGCCTAAAGAGAAGGAATCTAAGGCAGACAAGAAAGGAAAGGGTAAGTCTAAAGGACGGTCTAAAACCCCTAGTAAGAGTAAGGTAAAGTGTTAGAATTGTGGAAAAAATGGACATATAAAAAAGTATCAAAGAGAAAGAAAAATATTTTTGATGCTTCTATAGAGAAATCCACCAATGATAGTAATGATGCATTAGTCATTTTTTCTAATATTGTTGTTGATAACTCGTGGCTTATTGATTCAAGATGCTCCTATCATATGACTCCTAACAAGGAGTGGTTCACTAAGTATATTGCATATCATGGAGGGGATGTATTCTTTGGAGACAATAGCACAACAAAATTTGTTGGCAAAGGAGAGGTAAAGTTGTGTTTCAGTGATGGTAGGGTTAAGACCCTTAATGATGTTTTACATATTCTAGGACTTGCTAGAAATCTACTTTCTATCTCTAAATTCAATGATTCTAGAATGCATGTGACATTTGACAAAGGTGGTTGAAGATTGGTGAAAGGGAATATGGTGGTTGCTAAAGGATCTCGGATTGGGACTTTGTTTAAGCTAAATACCTCCAATGTAAATAATTTAGCCAATGTAACTAAAGCTAAAAATACATGTATGTTGTGGCACCATAGATTGGGCCACATTAGTGAAAAAGTTCTTAGGACCATTCTTAATAAGAATTTGGTTGACGGTATTCCTAATTATAATATTGGAAAAAATGACTTTTTTGAGCACTATGTGTTTGGAAAGAAATCTAGATCTAAATTTCCTAGTGGAAAAAATAAAGCTAAAAGATTATTAGAGATTATTCATTCAGATGTAATGGGCCCTGTGGATATTGACTCTATTGGAAAATCTAGATACTATGTCATATTTATTGATGATTTCTCAAGATACACTTGGATATATTTTATGCATAACAAATCTGATGTGTTTAATAAGTTTAAGGAATTTAAAGCTTTGGTTGAGAAACAATCAAATCATAAGATAAAAGTGTTGAGATCAGATAATGGTGGAGAATATTTTTCTAGGGAATTTGATGATTATTATAAGCATGTAGGAATAGTGAGACATAAAACTACTCCATATACACCTCAACAAAATGGAGTAGCAGAAAGGATGAACTGAACCTTAATGGAAAGAGCTAGGAGTATGTTAAGTAGTGCTAAGCTAGATAGTCCCTTTGGGTTGAGGCTGTATGTACTTCTTGTTATTTAATCAATAGATCCCCTAGTTCATCTATTGAAGATAAAAATCCTTATGAAATGTGGTTAGATAGGAAGCCTAGTGTTGCACCTTTAAGGATCTTTGGTTGTGAGGCTTTTGTTCACCTAGACCAAGAAAAGTGATCTAAATTGGATCCTAAAGCACAAAAATTCATATTCATAGGTTATGGTGAAAATGTAAAAGGACACAAGCTTTGGAATCCACTAACTTGAAAATTTTCTTTATCTAGAGATGTGATTTTCAAGGAATTTAGAGCTTATTCAGAAGAAGAACAACCAAAGGAGAAGGATACTTCTCAAACAATGCATTTTGAGATAAATAATGAGAAGCAACAAGATGCACATGTTGAAGAACAATTGGATGGATTGGATTTGGAGAGTTCAAAGAGTTATTTTGAGATAGATACTCAAGATGAGCATATTGAGGAACAAGTAGAAACCCCTTTGAGAAGATCCATAGGACAACAGAATCCCATTGATAGGGGGTAAACCCACAATAGTGGGTTACAATTTTTAGAATGAAGAATAATTAGAAATGCTCATCAAAAAATTTAAAATGGTTTACCCCTTCTAATGAAGGGGGTTCGAATGAACCACCCTGCTTCTAATGAACCCCCCCTTCTAATGAACCCTCCCCCCTTCTAATGAACCCCCTTTTGCACCATATAAGGGGGGTTCAAATGAACCCCCATTTTACTGAAAGGCGTTCGAATGAACCCCCTTCATTAGAAGGGGGTTCTAATGAACCCCCTTTTTTCACCTTCCCCTCCACCATTTCAAAATTTATGCATTTTTTTTACTATTGAAGCTGTTGGCACTCTAAAATTTTGCAAATTTGAGATGCCTATCTCAAAATATTGCCTCTGCACTCTTAGAAGTGCACATGAAGGATCTGCCTAAATGACCTACTTTGGAGGGTCATATTTTGGAGCCCGTTGATTTTCATGTAAAATCCCTTTGCATACACACTCATGTGTCCTATGTGAACCTGCATGTCAGTTTTCAACTTCTTGTGATGAGTTTTGTCAAGGTTTTGAAAAGTGAAGCTGGAGGGTTTTATCACTGTTCAGTTGTTTGCAAACGTTCAGTTTTGCAAAGTTGCCTCCTGTTTGAGCCTGTATTTTGCAACCAGATGATCGTCATGCTAAAAAAAAAATTATTCTACATTCTCCATCCTTCAATGAGCTCGTGTGTCAGTTTTCAAGGCCTCGCGACTTGATTTGCTATTTTTAGTAGATCAAAACCAAATGGAATTTCTTCAGTTTTGCACTAAAACCTTTCTGAGAGGCCAAATTTGAGCATCAATAACTTTTGATAGGTGATGATTCAGCCTAATCTCTTCTTCACACATGCTCAATGTACCAAAGTGATCCACTATGTCTAGTGGTAGCTCTCCAGGAGTTGATTTGATATTTTAGCAATGAGGTGATCTCTTGAGTTTTAACTAGTTCTGAATAGTTACATTTGCAGAAAGGTCCGAGAGGGAAACTTTGCCAGTTTATAACTTTTTCTTTGTGATTGATTCCTCTAATATATCTTCTACAATCAATTCTTTGACCGAATGTATACATGCCTACAACTTTTCATAGCTCTAGGAGGTTGTTTGCTTAGTTTCCTAGATTGATTCCGGAGCCAACTTGGCCAGTTTTCACCATTTTCCAAATGTGCCTGAAAGTGAGTTTTAATGAAAACCCATTTCACCTTTTCACCTTTGAAGCATTCAAAAGTTGTCACAAGTCGAATTGAGCCAAAAAATTGTTTCAAAATGAAGTTTTTTAGTCGGACCCACAAGGGGCTCGACATGCTTCACACAATTATGAGATTGTAAAAGCATTTTCACCATTGTTATAAGGACATGCCATAGTATAGCAAGCTCAACCAACCAATAACATCAAATGTTGTCTAGAACTATGGAATTGGGGTGAATATTTCTTATTGATGATCAGAGCTTTTTAGTCAGTTCATAGATGATGATTTGTCAAAGCTCACTTGTATGAAGAAGGAAAAGAAAATGAAGTGTAATACGCTTATTTATCGTTCACTGATTTTAGTATCTGAGAAATCCATTTGATTGTGTGGCCATTTATTGTGGTCATAGAGATTAGTGACTCAAGATCACAATTGAGTTGAGACAAGATAAATTTTAATGACAAGCTATTGTGAAAAGGTACAAAGCTCAAATAAAAGTTTTAAACAATAATGTGCAAACATTGATGTGAGTTCATCACTACCAGAGTTGGGGGAGTTTGATGATCTAAGAGTGAGTTTTTAAATAAAGCACCATTGATGTACTTGTTGACTGGAGTGACCATTGAGCCTAATGAACATGGCCAGTTTGGCATTATAAGAGGAGTCTTTTAAAATGGACCACAGGTTATTTTGGTGGTGGCAGAGCACATGTTTTCTATGAATTATCTAATCAGAGAAGATGGCAATATCTCATGGCTTAATCTATAGATAAATATATCTTCCTGCCACATCTTTAAATTCTTTCCCATGTATAGCATATAAATGTTGACACACTTTAGAGATTTTCAAGCATTCACCAATCAAAGAGGAGCAGCTAACATACAGAATGTGTTCATTGAAAAGGCATTAGAAACTTTCAGGTAAACACACCATGAAGGGAGGTGCCTAGTATAACAAAGTTCTAAAAAAACAAAACTTCAAAGAAAATACAATTGGCGTATGTAAAGCTGGAAATGAGGGTGAACTGCGTAGCCATTATGCTCCATGGAGTTTTGAACAAAGTGAAAGGAAGAGGTGCCTTTGAACATGATTGAAAGAGGCTCGGGGCTGCCATGAAATGGTGAGAATGCTTTAGAAACTTTTCAAGCACTGTAAAATACAATGAAGGGGCGCGCATTGCATAAGATCTCTTGTTTAAGCTCGAGCTATCTACCAAGTGATCGAACAGGGTACATGCATTTATCAAATTGAATGCACTAAACAATGTATTTGTGGAAAATGCCCAAAATGGATTTGTGGAAAAAGTCTCAAAGCACTGAGTGCCTTCATCAGTTGAAAAGAGTCTACACACATAAGTAATAGAGGCCAGCGCAACATTCCAAGAGCATGCACTTGAAGAAGAATGCAACGCAGCAAACAAAGGATATGGAAATCCATCAAAGCATTCATATTTTTCAAACCAATGCAAGGCTTGAACCCTAGGAAGCAAGCAGTTGAACTTTTTCCAGTACACACAAAGAAAGTAAAATAGAATGGGACGCACCATTATAGTGAATAGAGCCTCTGGGTACTGGAAGGAGGAGGCACTAGTGCTGGTACAAGAAACAACCAAAATGAATCTGGCATGAATAGAGCTATAGAAAATCATAAACAAATGCCATTGGGCTTAGGGATATGCAAAAAATTGGTCGATCAAAAGGGCCAGTGAATAGAGTAAAGTAGTCATGCCATGGTAACTGCAGGGTATGTACAAAATGCATATGTTAAAAGCTTTATAAACTTCTGTACGCGCCTGGCAATGTGGAGCAGAATGAAATAAAAGGCAGATGTGAAAACTTAGAGGCAGAAACAAGATGAATGTCATGAGCGCACGCCAAAGAAATTAGGGAAAACCAAGATGCAGAAACAAGATCTACGGTGGAAAATAAAGATCAAGATCCAACTAAATCTCCACCACTGCCCTCCATCGTGTGATTCTAAACTAAAGGTTCTTTAGCATCTGTGAAATCACAGGGTTCTGACGCATGGCAGCGTGGGCCCAAGTGAATTCTTCAATGCACGAGATGAAATGTTAAAAGGTTTCCATTTGTTTTTAAATGTTATAAGGGAGCCTAATGAAAATAAAAGGAAAACATTTAAAAATTAAATATTGTTGGGTGATTAAATTGAAGAGTAAGTGTGATGGGCCCAATGGATTTTGAGTGCACGGGTATGTTTAATAAGCTCGAAGGGTAAACATTGTAAAAGATTTAATTTCTTTTAAACGAAAAAACTTTTGAAAATTAAATGGTCTGATAGTATTTATTTAAAATGACTTTCATTTTAAATAAATATCTTTATGGATGGATATAGTGGAGTAAGCATAAAAAGGTGATGGGTAAAATGTTTTACCCAATGCAAATCTGATTGGCTTCTATTATTGGAGGACCAAATATTTTAGGTGAGGGGCTACGTGAATAAATTACTGCAGTGCAATATTTAAATGGCTTTATTTTAAAGCCAAGTATTTCACATTTGAGCTGAAGGTGAAACACGAGAATGGTAGTAAGGTGCCATTTAGATATGGAAGTGAATATTTTATGTGGTTGGGTCAAAATTTTAAAATGCTACCATAAGTCACTTTATAAGGAAATTTTATTTGCTGGGAATGAACATAGAGTGAATTTATTCACTTTATAAAGTATAATGTGCTGAAAGATAAAATTAAAGTGCAACCACATAGAAAATAGCTGAAATAGAACTTTTCACGAGCACAAGAAGTATTTTCCAACTGCAGGTAAAATTGAGAATTCCATCACATGGGTGAATTTTCTGTTGCAGGACAACTAACAACAAAGGCAAATGAAGAGGAAAATTCAATTATAGAGAGATGAGAGAGGTTTTGAGCAGCTTGTTGATCAACGGTGGATTGAGTTTCCAGATGGCATCTACGGATTAGACTGATCTTAGGGCTACTTCTGTTTCTCTTTTATTCTTTTCTTCTCTCATTGTGAAAAGGAGGTTGGGATTCCAATTTCTGAAAGCTCTGCAAGTCAGGCAAAATTTCTAGGTAGAATTGTATAGCTAGGAGGAATGTAATTGAGTCATTAAATCTGAAAGTGTCTATTATGAATTGTGTTCTCATGTTTATATTTAGCTAATAATTGTCTCCATTTCTGAGATGTATTACTCTTTTTGATTCAATAATAAGATTATCTAATTCTTTTCATGCACATTTGCTACATTAGAGTGATATATGTTGTTGCCTTCTATTATGAGAATAATGTAATTGCTTTACTGAAGCACAAGGTGCATTTATTATTGCCTTTTGTTCATAGGATAGTGTAATTGCTTCAGCATATGTAACAAGAATACTATGTTTCAGATGGATTTATAAGAAAGGTTATCAGATAAAACTTCAGTGATCTGGTTGTCATAATGTGATAACATTTGTAGGGATCTTCATAACATTTTCAAAACTGTAGGATGAATGTTGGTTATATGACTCCATAGCCCTTTTTCTAGCACTGGTCAAGTATTATACTTCTGTTGTTTTTAGCTGGGTCCCCAATCTTCAAAATTCAAAACCATTTTAAATCCCTATGTGTTATAGTGTTGTGGTTATCTCATGCTCCAAGTAGCTGATATTACTGATGAACAACCAATTCTATTCAGTATTATCCTATTATGTTGAGTCATTAAATGAGATTATAGATGTTGAGCAATATTCTGTTATGTATGTATTTCAATTTGTTGATATTGCTAAAGGGATCACCCTCCTGGGTCTTGCAGAGGCCGAAGTGTAGGAGGTTATTTTAAAATCCTCGTCAATTGGTCCAGGTCCTCCGAGCTGCCCTTGATTGGAATTGGCAATTCCATAGGTAGATTAGGAGACAAACCTGGTTTACAAGAAAAAACACCAACAAAATGGCGACTCTGCCAGGGATAACTTTGAATCTCCAAGTGCAGACTGCTTAGTTACAGAGTCATATTATTGTTTTCCATTTTGAATTTAGTTCAAATCTTGAAGGATCTTAAGCCTAGAGAAGGATAATTGTTGCAGTGAACCTGATGAATTTCAAGATCTGTAGTGCTCTGCTGGTGAAAGGAATGCAAAGATAAATTTATATGTGGAAGAACTTCCTGCTGTTAAAGTTCAGTCCTCTAGAAGAAGAGGTGGCGACTCTGTTAGAAGAACCTATTGAATATTTAAAGAATACAGTTCTAGATCTACAATATTTCCAGAAAATTTGTAGTAGCTGCAATGTTTCCAAGTATTCTTCATGTATTTGAACATCTTAGAGAGAAACTTGGTTCCCTTATTTAGTGAAATTAAGCACTACAATCACAGGAGGTTGAATATTGTAATTGAGTAGTTGTAGAGGGAATAATTTTCATTTGCAAAATGTATGGTTGTTTTAATTCTCCCTCTACAAGCTATAGTATCATGCCTAGGACACAACCTTGTCCTCATAGGAACGTGTTTGCAAATGAAAGATACAACCCTTTAGATTTTAGTAAAATCCAAGGTTACCCACATTCTGTCCCAAGAGGAATTAATGAACATTTGCCTAATTTTAGAGATGATTTTAAAGAATCAGCATCAAGACATGTACAATTTTTCATTGATTTGATGGAAGATTCTCAGATTGAAGAAGAAGATGTTATCATGAAATTTTTTGTAAGAACTTTAGAAGGTATGGCTGAAGGTTGGTTTACTTACTTACCAATGCATTCCATACATTCATGGAATGAGCTCAGAACATGTTTCCTTGATACTTTTATAGATGATTCAGTAGTGAATGATGAATGCTTGTCTGAAGATAGAAGTCTATCTACTCAAGAAGAATTTGAAGAGGAAATTGCAAACAAGGTTGAGTTTGAATCATGTATTGATGCACTGTGTGATATAGAAATATTGGAGGATGAATCTATCTATGATTTTCATGATATATTTATGAAATTTCTGCTTGCTATACCATAATTAGAAAGACCCGATGAATCATTTTGCATTGATTTTTTCTGTGAAAATTATAAGCCAGGTCTGAGTACCATACCAGTTCACTTGAGGCCCCCTAGTCTTGGATGTTTATATCAATGGCTTTCAATAATTGAGGAAATGATAGATAACTGTGGAAGTCATCTCTTAACTCAATTATGTGATGGTACTTTTTCAAGATTTAGTCCAATGGATGCAGATGGTATAGTAGAAGACAAGAATGATAGTGCACTATGCAGTGATAAGGATGTTGTTTTTGAACAACCTACAAAAGCAATATGTCCAGAAAAATATTGCAGCCATGATGGTCATGAAGAGATAAATGAAACATGTGAAGTGTCTTCCATTTTCTTTTAAAATATAGAAATAGAAAGCAGATTTTCTATAGCAAATGAAGGTTGCAATGATGCAAATGATACCGAGAGTGTTTTCTCCTCTATGGACTCTGAATACACAACTGAAGATTATGATGATTCTAATGTTTTAAGTTTTCCTGATGAGAACAATGGTGTTGTAGATGGGAGTTTGCAACCAGATGAAAAGAATTCTTGTGTGGGTGATGAAGAGGATCTCAAATCTATTTGCAGCCCTAGTAATTTTGATTCATTTCAAAAGCAGGAAGTGGAATTGATCCTCTTGAATGAAAAGTATTCTAATGAATATGATGACAATGTTTCTGAAGGCTCACAAGAACAAGAAGATGATGGATATGAATTGAACATCTTGTTTGAAGAAGACATGTTTAATTGGCAGTACTGCAATACATTTGGTTATACTGATCTTTTGAGTGTATGTAGCATTGATGAGAGCTTTCATGATGAGATAAGGGTGCCTACAAGTTTGAAGAATGCTATTGAGAACATTAGTGTATCAGCTGCAAAGGACGGAGTATGCAAGGATTGTCAGTTAGAGCAGTCATGTGTGAGAAGTTGCCATGAAGAAACAAATGATGATTTTCACTTTGATAGTGAGGAATGCAACCCTGGTGATTGTTGCAGCAGTGTGAACAAAGAGAAGGATATGCATGCAGGAGATGTATTGAATGAATCAATACAAACGGTTGATAATGATGAACAAGGAATCCTTGTTTTGCTTGATGTTTTACCTTCTTCTATTCCTTTTGTTACCTTTGAAGCCATTATTGAATGTTTGCATGATGAAGAGCAAGTACAGAGTGTGCTAATGCATGAGTGTATCTCTTTGAATACACTTGAAGATAGTTTGCATGATGAGCCAGATCTGCTGGCAAGTTCTTGTGATGGTATAAATTTTGATGTGCAAACTAATGATCAGATTGAGCATAATAGTTCCAGCCATGTAGTAGATTGTGAGTGCAATTTTTGTTAGCTGGAAGAAGTTTTCATTGAATGTGGCAATGTGCAGAACATTGAAGAAGGTTGTTTTCAGCCTAAAAGTGATTTACATGATGAACGTAATCATTTGTTGCCACATGACAATCAGCATTCTGAGAGTATGTCTAACTTTCAAATGTATGGTGACTATGAACATGTTGATGATGTTATGTATGATGGCCTATTAGGAGGTACTAGCATGTTCAATCAGGCAGATGGTTGTGACCAGACTGTGCTTTCATATGGTCTTGATCCCCATTTTCAAATGTTGTCACTTGATGTAAAATCAGAGAATGAAGAAAGTGGCAATTATATGACCTATTTGATTTGGTTTCCAATTAATGACAAAGCCAAACGAAGAGCAAGATCTCACTTGCACAAAGGCAGCCTAATCCCTATGTTTGTAAGGGTGCAGTCACCCATGTTGTTATGGTTTGACAATGGCAAGCATGAGTTGAGGGAGATCAATTCTTTTTGCAGAATTGTGTTTGACAGAGGTAAATACTAATTTCACTTTTTCATTTGGTGGCCTGGGGTCACCAAATGAAGTTGAAAAATAAAGGTTGAATAAAGGGGTAGTTTAAGGACACCTGATGACTCAACTTTTGGTCTACTTCCCTAGAGATCTAGAATCTTGCTATGCCCACAGGGGGCATACATCCCCAATCGGAGCCATTTTTGGCACTCTCAAATTTTGCAAATTTGAGATGCCTATCTCAAAATGTTGCCTCTGCACTCTTAGAAGTGCACTTGAAGGATCTGCCTAAATGACCTACTTTGGAGGGTCATATTTTGGAGCCCATTGATTTTCATGTAAAATCCCTTTGGATACACACTCATGTGTCCTATGTGAAATTGCATGTCAATTTTTAGCTTCTTGTGATGAGTTTTGTCAAGATTTTGAAAAGTGAAGCTGGAGGGTTTTATCACTGTTCAGTTGTTTGCAAACGTTCAGTTTTGCAAAGTTGCCTCCTGTTTGAGCTTGTATTTTGCAACTAGATGATCGTCATGCTAACATGAATGTTATTCTACATTATCCATGCTTAAATAAGCTCGTGTGTCAGTTTTCAAGGCCTCACGACTTGATTTGCTATCTTTAGTAGATCAAAACCAAATGGAATTTCTTTAGTTTTGCACTGAAACCTTTTTGAGAGGCCGACTTTGAGTGTCAATAACTTTTGATAGGTGATGATTCAGCCTAATATCTTCTACACACATGCTCAGTATACCAAAGTGATCCACTATGTCTAGTGGTAGCTCGCCAGGAGTTGATTTGATATTTTAGCAATGAGGTGATCTCTTGAGTTTTAACTAGTTTTGAACAGTTACATTTGCAGAAAGGTCCGAGAGGGAAACTTTGCCAGTTAATAAATTTTTCTTCGTGATTGATTCCTCTGATCTATCTTCTGTAATCAATTCTTGGACCAAATGTTTGCATGCCTACAATTTTTCATAGCTCCAGGAGGTTGTTTGCTTAGTTTCCCATATTGATTCTAGAGCCAACTTGGCTAGTTTTCACCATTTTTCAAATGTGCCTGTAATGAAAACCCATTTCACCTTTTCACCTTTGAAGCATTCAAAATTTGTCACAAGTCAAATTGAGCCAAAAAATTGTTTCAAAATGAAAATTTTTTAGTCGGACCCACAAGGGCCCGACATGCTTCACACAATTATGAGATTGTTAAAGCATTTTCACCATTGTTATAAGGACATGGCATAGTATAGCAAGCTCAACCAACCAATAACATCAAATGTTGTCTAGAACTATGGAATTGGGGTGAATATTTCTTATTGATGATCAGAGCTTTTTAGTCAATTCGTAGATGGTGATTTGTCAAAGCTCACCTGTATGAAGAAGGAAAAGGAAATGAAGTGTCATCTGCTTCTTTATCCTTCACTGATTTTAGTATCTGATAAATCCATTTGATTGTGTGGCCATTTATTGTGGTCATAGAGAGTAGTGACTTAAGATCACAATTGAGTTGAGACAAGATAAATTTTAATGAGAAGCTGTTGTGAAAAGGTACAAAGCTCAAATAAAAGTTTTAAACAATAATGTGCAATTATTGATATGAGTTCATCACTACCAGAGTTGGGGGAGTTTGATGATCTAGGAGTTAGTTTTTAAATAAAGCACCATTGATGTGCTTGTTGACTGGAGTGACCATTGAGCCTAATGAACATGGTCAGTTTGGCATTATAAGAGGAGTCTTTTAAAATGGACCACAGGTTATTTTGGCAGTGGCAGAGCACATGTTTTCTATGAATTATCTAATCAGAGAAGATGGAAATATTGCATGGCTTACTCTATAGATAAATATATCTTCTTGCTACATCTTTAAATTCTTTCCCACATATAGCATATAAATGTTGACACACTTGAGAGATTTTCAAGCATTCGCCAATCAAATAGGAGTAGCTAACATACAGAATGTGTTCATTGAAAAGGCATTAGAAACTTTTTGGTAAACACACCATGAAGGGACGCACCTAGTATAACAAAGTTATAAAAAAACAAAACTTTAAAGCAAATTCAATTGGCGTATGTAAAGCTGGAAATGAGGGTGAACTGCGTAGCCATTATGCTGCATGGAGTTTTGAGCAAAGTGAAAGGAAGAGGTGCCTTTGAACATGATTGAAAGAGGCTTGAGGCTGCCATGAAATGGTGAGAATGCTTTAGAAACTTTTCCAGCGCTGCTAAATACCATGAAAGGGCACACATTGCATAAGATCTCTTGTTTAAGCTAGAGTTGTCTACCAAGTGATGGAACAGGGTACAAGCATTTATCAAACTGAATGCACTAAACAATGTATTTGTGGAAAAAGTCTCAGAGCACTAAATGCCTTCACCAGTTGAAAAGAGTCTACACACATAAGGAATAGAGGCCAGCGCAACATTCCAAGAGCATGCACTTGAAGAAGAATGCAACGCAACAAACACAGGATATGGAAATCCATCAAAGCATTCAAATTTTTCAAACCAATGCAAGGCTTGAACCCTAATAGGCAAGTAGTTGAACTTTTTCCAGTACACACAAAGAAAGTAAACTAGAATAGGACGCACCATTATAGTGAATAGAGCCTCTGGGTACTGGAAGGAGGAGGCACTAGTGCTAGTACAAGAAACAACCAAAATGAATCTGGCATGAATAGAGCTATAGAAACTCATAAACAAATGCCATTGGGCTTAGGGATATGCACAAAATTGGTCGATCAAAAGGGCCAGTGAATAGAGTAAAGTAGTCACACCATGGTAACTGCATGGTATGTAAAAAATACATATGTTAAAAGCTTTATAAACTTTTGTACATGCCTGGCAATGTGGAGCAGAATGAAATAAAAGGAAGATGTGAAAACTTAGAGGCAGGTATGAACATATGATGATACATAGAGATATCTAACAGTGAGGGACACACTTTGCCACGTGCTTTGAGAGAAATTAAATCATATTCCAATGAAGGTGCAGGTCTAGTGCTTTTCAACACATTTTAAAGGTTGATGGAAAAGTTTAAGGCACATGCAGCAGAGAGGCTTGGGGCTCGATGGATTCTTGAGAGGGCAAGGGTATTCAACAGGGGAAGCCACCATGAACTAGAAATGTCGCCATTAAAATGTAGAGCAGATGAATGTCGTGAGCGCACACCAAAGAAATTAGGGAAAACCAAGATGTAGAAACAAGATCTACGGTGGAAAATAAAGATGAATATCTAGCTAAATCTCCAACATTTCCCGCCATCACATGATCCTAAACTGAAGGTTCTTTAGCATCCGTGAAATCATGGGCTTTTGACGCATGGTAGCGTGGGCCCAAGTGAATTCTTCAATGCACGAGATGAAATGTTAAAAGGTTTCCATTTGTTTTTAAATGTTAGAAGGGAGCCTGATGAAAATAAAAGGAAAACATTTAAAAATTAAATATTGTTGGGTGATTAAATTGAAGAGTAAGTTTGATGGGCCCAATGGATTTTGAGTGCACGGGTATGTTTATTAAGCTCGAAGGGTAAACATTGTAAAAGATTTAATTTCTTTTAAACGGAAAAACTTTTGAAAATTAAGTGGTCTAGTAGTATTTATTTAAAATGACTTTCATTTTAAATAAATATCTTTATGCATGGATATAGTGGAGTAAGCATAAAAAGGCAATGGGTAAAATGTTTTACCCAATGCAAATCTGATTGGCTTCTATTATTGGAGGACCAAATATTTTAGGCGAGGGGCTACGTGAATAAATTACTGCAGTGCAATATTTAAATGGCTTTATTTTAAAGCCAAGTATTTCACATTTGAGCTGAAGGTGGAACACGGGAATGGCAGTAAGGTGCCATTTAGATATGGAAGTGAATATTTTATGTGGTTGGGTCAGAATTTTAAAATGCTACCATAAGTCACTTTATAAGGAAATTTTATTTGTTGGGAATGAACATAGAGTGAATTTATTCACTTTATAAAGTATAATGTGTTGAAAGATAAAACTAAAGTGCACCCACATAGAAAAGAGCTGAAATAGAACTTTTCACGGGCACAAGGGGTATTTTCCAGCTGTAGGTAAAATTGAGAATTCTATCACATGGGTACATTTTCTGTTGTAGGACAACTAACAATAAAGGAAAATGAAGAGGCAAATTCAATTACAGAGATGTAGACATGCAAAATTAACATTCTGCATTTGATTAGGTTCATTCATTAACTAAACTAGATTTTGCATTAGGTCCATTCATCACTTTCATCCATTCATTAAATAATCTCATTTCCTAAGGTCAAGTATTTAAAATCAAGCAAACATTATCATCAACCTTTTAATAAATCAAACATCAATTTAAATCAAATCCAAAATCATATTCCATCATTTTCTGATTTAAATAAATCAAATATCAAAGTCCTAAAAGTCAAACTCACCTAATCATCATTAAACTAACATAATCATCATTTATTTAATCTAATCCTGATTAAATATTAATCTCACCCACTTGCATTCTCTAGATATCTCCACTTGCACAAATAAATCAATTTTATTGATTTATTAAAAAACCCTCATTTTCCCTCAACATGACAAGTTGATTTGTCCCTCCAACATTGCATTTATTGCTATTTTTCTTGTCCCCCTCTCAAAATTTATTGCAATTTTGAATTCAAATTCTCCCTCTCATGGGAACTCTTCCCAAATCTTGCACAACCATTGGCCTATCACCACTTGACAAGTGTCCTCTTCTCATTGGAGGATCTTTAGTCCCACATTCACCATCTTGGCCAATCTCTCATCAAGAAAATCTATAAAAGAAGGCCTTCATTCTCATTCATGGATCCACAACTTTTATGCAAGGTTACTCTCTTAATTTGAGAACTCATCTTGCTCATCATCTCCATTTTTCATTTCATCATTTTGGCTTCTTAGCAAGGATTGGGAAAGGGTCACTAGCACATGTGACACCAATCAACTATGGAATAGGTAATTGTTATTGTTTTCATAATGTTTTTAGCTTCATTTGGTCATGTATTGCATTTGGAAACATCTACAAGGTATTTCATAGGGTCATTCTTGAGGAGTTTGTGAGTTACTAACCTTGTATGAAGTTTAGTTTTGCAGATTTCAAAAGTAGTATTCCTGTTCACACCTGACATACGGAAACCTTGCTAGGATGCACTTTAGAAGTTTTAAACATCTCGAACCAAAACATGGAAAGGTATAACCAATCAATGCAATAGTCAACAAGCTGTCCAAAAAATCCTCCATACATATCTAACAAAGCAAGTATTCGCCAAGTTATTTTACAAGAACGTACAACAAACATAGCAGACAAAAGGATAATGATCATTGCCCCATTCCTATCTCTCTAAATCCTTCATTCGGATATCATCGAGAGGTCCTTGGACTGAGCGCAATAAGATAAGTTAAAAGAAAAAAGACAGTACACAAACAAGTCAATGTTCTTCAATACCGCTAACCAAAAGGGAATGTGTTTTTAAGGATAAGAACCGAAACTTATTGCCAAAAGATAATGCCCATTGTAGGAAGGATACATCCTAGGACATGTTAGTGGATGGTGGCACATCATTTCATTTATCCAAAGTGTTCTTTTCTGATAAATAATTTTGTAGGAAGGATTCATCCTAGGACATGATGTTATCAGATGATTGATATGGGACTGTTTGGATGATGGACTATCGACACAAAGACTTGACCAACTTGTTTACGTACTGACTGAGACTTGAGACTTGACGCTTTTGAGATTTACTTTTAACCTGCTAGACTTGTTTCTAACTGTTTCACCAAAGGTTGAGGATGACGATCACTTTATTATGAATGGTGTTTATTGCGGGTGCAAGCGAGATGAGGCGGATGGATTTTTTCAAATATTTGGATGTTTTTGATGTTTTGCAATGTTTTGAGGCTGTTTTTGATATTTTTGAAGTTTTACAAATGTTTTGATTTTTAGTTTTCCAATGTTTTTGGGATTTTCTGAGATTTTGACCAAGAGACTAACCTAAAGACCTATCCTAGGGGCCTTGGGGGCTAATCGACAGATGAGCCTTGCCTACGTTATACACGCAGAGACCACGTAGTTCGACTAACGACTTGACCGATTTATAGATGACGATTTACATGATGAGATGTCAGTTTATTATGACAGACTCCTATAGGACTGACCTAAATGTCTCAGGGGATGATCAAAGATCAACCTTGCCTACGTTCAAGCTCAGAGATGACGTAGTTCGACAAGACGACCTTGTTTTTAGCTTTTTGAATAACTTTTTGACCTGCTTTTGGATTTTGGATTTTTGATGTTTTTGGATTTTTTGATTTTCTGACGTTTTTTGGCTTTTCTAATGTTTTGATGTTTTTGGATTTTTTGATTTTTTGAATTTTTTGGCTTTTCTAATGTTTTGATGTTTTTTGATTTTCTAATTTTGAGGACTTTAAGACCATACACGAATCTGATCCGATGAGAACGTGCCCCTAGTGTGATGTAATAGGCTACTCTGATAAAGGCAAGACAAGCTGTCCTTGAGGATGGGCCGAGTAGTACTAGGAGGGATCATGATACGAACACATGACCAAGCTATGGTTCGGAAGCAAGTGGATGAGTGATGAATGGAGATATGGATGAGATGGATGATGGAAGCAAAATGGAGGGATAATGATGAACAAGCCATAAAGGTCCTGGTGGATGGAAAGTGCTTATTTACAAAAGGCACCTATTTGCTAGGTTTTCACCAAGGTACTTGCCCAAAGTGCCACTGAAGTGGTTTTCACTAGAGGATTTTTTTGATCATTTTCTAATTTTTTTGGATTTTTTGCTTTTTTTATATTTTTGTTGTTACCAAGATGCCTGTTTACCAGGTTTTCACCGAAGTAACCATTTTTTCAAGAATTTTTTCTAATTTTTTGGATTTTTTGGTTCTATACCTTGAAATAATTAGGCATAAAACTTTTTGAGATGGGAACTATTCATGGGCTCCTGCAGAGGTTCCCCTTCGGGTGTTGATAGCTGATATGCCCCTGATTTATAGCTTGTTGTGACGATGAAAGGCCCTAACCAATTGGGTTCGAACTTGCCTTTGCTGCTAGGATTTGGGACATTCTTCTGATTTTCTTTTAAGACCAGTTCTCTGACTTGGAAAGTCCTGCTTCTGATCCTCTTGTTGTAGCTTTGTTTGAGTCTATTTTGATAGACTTGTAAGTGATTCAAAGCATCGATCCTTCTCTCATCCAATAGCTCAAGATCGTATAGTCTTGAAACCCAATATTCTTCATCAGTGATGAGATTTTGTAGTGATATTCTGAGGGATGGGAGCTCAATCTCAATTGGGAGTACAGCCTCTGATATGTAGACCAAGGAGAATGGGGTGGCGCTAGTGGGTGTGCGGATGCTGGTTTGATAAGCCCAGAGGGCGAGATTAAGCTACAAGTGCCAGTCACGACCTGCGTCATTAACTATTTTCTTAAGGATTTTGAGGATGGTTTTGTTCGTGGCTTCTTCTTGGCCATTGCCTTGGGGATAGTACGGGGTGGAGAAGCGATGCTGGATTTTGAATTTCTCGCACAAGTCACGGACATCCTGATTCTTGAATGGTATCCCATTATTTGAGATAATGGCTTGTGGGACACCGTAACGACAGATGAGATAGTTCAGGATGAATTTTGAGATCTGCTTTCTAGTGATATAGGTCATGGGTATGGCTTCCACCCACTTTCTAAAGTACTCAGTTGCAGTTATAATGAATTTGTGGCCATTAGATGAGGTGGGTGAGATTTTCCCAATGAGATCGAGTCCCCACTGCGAAAAGGGCCATGGTGTGATAATCGGGTGAAGCTCTTGAGCTAGAGCATGGATGAGGTTCCCATGCTGCTAACATTGTAAACACCTTTTAGCATGATCATGTGCTTCTCACTCCATTGTGGGCCAATAGTACCCCAGCCTCAGCAGTTTCTTGGCTATGGTTATTTCACTCGAGTGTGAGCCACAAATACCGTTATGAACCTCGGTTAGAGCGGTTAATGCCTTCTCAGCATTTAGACATCACAGTAAAGTACCCTCTATGCTTCTACGGTATAAGGTATCACCTAAGATGACAAATCTGGATGCCTTTTTGATAAAGGTTCATTTTAGGCTCGATGGTAGGTCAATGGGTAAGACTCCTATTCGAAGATATGTATAGATGTCATGATACCAAGGATTGCCAAGACCAATGATTTGACATACATATTCTGATTCTGGTACCTCGAATGTGGGAACGAGAAGTTGCTCGATCAGAAATTCATATTTTGGCATGTTGTGAGGGATGTCTACTAGAGACCCAATTGTAGCCATGGCGTTAGCGGCTCTGTTGTTGGTTCTTGGAATCTGCTCAAATGTTATGTCGATGAAGGATTCCTTTAGAGTCTCCACCAATTTCTTGTATGGGGTTAGCTTGTCATCCTTTGTCTGATATTCATTATTGACCTGATTTATGATCAATTGTGAGTCACCGTAGACCTTGAGAGCTATGATATTCCACTGCACTGCTAGCCTGAGACCTATAGTCAAAGCCTCATATTCTACGATGTTGTTAGTGCAAGGAAATGCCAGTTTGTATGATCTTGGTATGCAGTCCCCCTATGGGGTGATGAAGAAGACACCAGCTCCTGATCCATGTTGTGTATATGACCCATCGAAGTATAGTTTCCAGTGATCAGCAATGTTGAGGTTAAAAATAGAATCATCTGGAAACTCTGAGACAAGGGGATTCTCATAATACATAGGTGCTTCTACTAATTGGTCTGCAATAACTTGACCCTTGATAGCTTTTCTTTCAACATACTTGATGTCATATTCTGATAATATCATGACCCATTTTTCCATTCTGCCAGTTAACATTGCCTTTTATAAGAGATATTTAAGGGGGTCAATTTTAGCAATAAGCTTGAACTTGTGTGCCAACATGTAGTGTCTGATTTTTTGGGATTCAAACACTACTGTGAGGCATGCTTTCTCAATGAATGATTAATTTAGCTCATGACCCACCATTGTCCTACTGATATAGTAGATGGCCCTCTCCATTCCGTTTTCATCATGCTGAGCCAAGAGAGCTCCTAGGGTTGCTGCTGTTGCTAACACATATAAGATCAATGGCTTTCTCAGGATAGGTGGCATTAACACTGGAGGTGTCAGTAGATATTCCTTTATTTTTTTGAATGCCTCTTCGCATTTTGTATCCCATTTGTATGATACTCCCTTGTGGAGAAGCTACGAATATGGGTTCTGCTTGTCTGCCAATTGTGCTATGAACCTTCTAATGGATTGGAGCCTGCCTTGGAGGCCTCTCAGTTGCTTTAAGTTCCTTGGTGCTTCCATCTCAAGGTTTGCTTTGACTTTTGTTGGATCTACTTCGATACCCCTCATAGACACTATGTATCCTAACAATTTACCTGATTGTACGCTAAAGACACACTTCTTGGGATTTAGTCTGACTTTGTATTCCTCCAATCTGTCAAAGATAGCACTTAAGGTTGCTATATGATCTTTTCTTTTTCTTGATTTGGCTAGGATGTCATCGACATAGTCTTCAACTGTCTTGTGAATCATATCATGGAATATTAGTGTCATGGCCCTTTGAAAATCCGTCCATTAGTGATAGCATCTCATGCCCTGTTGTCATTTCCACTATCATATCAATATTGGGAAGTGGAAAGTCATCCTTGGGACATGCTTTGTTAAAATCTCTAAAATATGTACAGATTCTGATAGCTCCATTAGGTTTTGAAACAGGTACCAAGTTTGATACCCATTCTGGATAATCAATTGGTCAGATGAATCCAACATCTAATAGCTTTTTGAGCTCCATTTTGACTAACAAAGCAATTTGAGGATGCATTTTTCGAAGCTTTTGTCTAACAGGTTTTGCATCTAGATACACTGCTAGGTGGTGGACCATAGTATTTGGATCAAGTCCTAGCATATCAGTATAGCTCCATGCAAAGTTTATTTGTCTTTCCTTTAGGAATGCTGCTAGGAGTTCTTGCTCTTCTGATAATAGTGATTCCACATAGAATGTGATATGCAGGGTCTCCTCTGTTCCTAGGTTGACTGGGTTGCATTTTTTGGCCAAGAATGCTAACTTCTCTTGATGAATAGCTCTTAGGGGAAGATTGAATCCTTCATCCCCAGGCACCTCAGAGAGGTTTTCACCATTGGATACGTCCTTTCTTTTTACTATTTTCTTATCAGAGAGTGCCACGGTGTGGTTTTCACTCAAGGACTTGGATATGATTCTTAGTTTCTCACTTTTGCGACTGAAGGATTCAATTGTTTCCCCGTAATAGGCGTGTGTGTCCAACTCCATTATGAATCCTGCCTTGTGATCTCCATCTGGAATGTTGTCTCTCAATCCCATGAATTCTGAGAGCGCTTCATCATTTTCAAATGTATCAAGAACTGGTGGTCCTCGTTGGTCATAGTCAATCAATTGGGGATAGACTAAGCGGATCTCGTGATTTTGACTATCTGGTTCAAAGGATATGGTACTAATCATACACAGGGTGGTATCTTCAAATAACCTAGGTAGGTTGGATAAGGTATCTTCGTCATCACTACTAATGTAGGGCCCAGTTATAAAATTATGTGTGTCCCTACCTATGACTATTGGTGAGTGTAGTTGTACTATTACTAGCTAAGGAGAAACATTAGCAGCTCTAACCGGAGGACTTCGGCCACGTATGGTTATTCTCGGAGTGGCACATCCAAGACCAAAATTTGTTATGGGTCGTGTCTCTAGCATGATAGGTGTTATGAGGTCGTTGTCATTTTGTCCCAATCTTTGGTTTCTATCATAACCCATCGCAAACATCATTTGTAGGCCCCTGCTTCTTTCATCCATTGGTAATTTAGGTGTCGGTCTTTCATCTTGATACAACATGTTTGATGGATCTGCTTTAATTACCTCATGGCCAAGGTCTCCCCATCTTGTGAATTCAGAATAATTTTGAGGATAGGTTTGTGATGTGGGAGCTTGATTTTCTTGTGGGCATCCTCATGATCTTGGAGATTGTGGTAACTCTCCTATCACAAAATCATTGTTAGGGAGCCTATAACTTCCACAACCGTCCTCCTGGATGATTATCTTGATATCGGATATGGTGGGAATAGAGGGTGTCTTTGTCACAGAAGTGAGAGTGGCGGGATCGATGTATGATGTGGATGGGCCCTCATCATTTTTTGGTACTTGGGGGATTTTGTAATATTTGGCTTCAAGGTTCTTGCAGTATGAAAACGACTCAGGATCCCCATGGACGGTAACCTCTTGTCCATTATGTGTGAATTTCACACATTGGTGGAAGGTTGATGCTATGGCTTTCATCACATGAATCCATGGGCATCCCAGGAAGATATTGTATGGCAATTCGAGGTCCAAGACCTGACATGTGGTTTCCATGAGTGTTGGCCCTACTTGGATAGGGAGCTTAATTGTGCCCTGAGACACTCTTTCTTGGTCATCATATGCTCTTATTGTGATGCCCTTGCCTTTGTCGATGGAATCTTCTGATATTTTCAACTACTTGATGAGGCTAAAAGAATAGATGTCCAAACCTACACCTCCATCCACCAGGACCCTTTTGATTTTTCTCTTGTTCACAATGACCTCCAAGTGAAGTGCGCAATTTTGAGATGGTTGGGCGGGGAGATATAGGTCGTAAAACGAAAGGAGATTAGGTGTTATGATGTTTCTGACCATAGCTTGGAATTGTTCCGCATCGAGGTCTGCGGGGACAATGGATGAGGCTAATGCTTCCTCAAGGATCTTTTTATGCGCTGATGAGATTTTTAACAACTCCATGATGGAGATGTGTGCTGGCATTCTTTTAAGTTGGTCTACAACATTGTAGCTATATGGAACGGCTCTTGATGTAGGGACTGTATTTGTTTGGGATGATCCTGCAATGGTGACTTTGCCGCCTCTTGTGGTGACTCCACAATCTTCGGCATGGGTGCCTTTGATGGTGATGACCATGTAGTTTTCATTGAGGTTAGAAACAATTGTTTCATATACATGATTTACACTACCTTTTCCTTTATCCTTGTTACTCCCTTTGTTTCCATGATTCGGCATCAGATTCGTGTAGATTTTAAGATCCTGATTCCCAGTAGGTGCTTCCACATTTATGATTCTTCTGTGGGTGAGATCTTGAATGATGTTCTTGAGTCGCATAAAATTGTTTGTGGTGTGGCCTTTGATTTTGTGGAATTCACATAGTTGATTCTCATTGTACCAAGGAGGTTTGACATCAGGTTCTTGGTAATTCTCAAATGTAGGAGCTTGGATGAGTTTTTCGTTGATTAGCTTTTTCATGATGTCTTCAAGTGGTTCCCCCAAAGTAGTGTATTTTTTTTTGGGGTATGTTTTGCATTGAGGTGGTCCTCTTTGGTCATTGAGGTTATTGATTGTGGGATTATTGTTGGGTTGATGCATTGTGTGATGAATGTTTTGATTTGGTGTTTGGATTTGTTGTGTGCGTGTGTTTTGGCGCGGACCACTAATGACCACCTTGGCGTCTACAACACCATCATTAGTGACGTTTTTGTTTCTCACCCACGTGCACAAGGTTTATCATTGTAGTTTGATGACGAGCGGTTGTTTTGTGGTTCATGATATGATGTTGATTCGACGGGTTGGGTTGCAAGGGCTCTTTCGATGCTAAGTGCCTTGGTGATCAATTGATCGTATGTGGTGATACCCTAAACCTTGAGATGAAATGATAAGCGACCTTCAAGGTTGGTGATGATTGAGTAGACTTGTTGTTCTTCTGGCATGGTCCACTTGCTCCGATTGGCCTTGGATCGCCATCGTTGAAGGAATGAAGCGAAAGATTCATTCTTCCCTTGTTTTAGAGTGTATAGTTCTTTGAGACTAACATCCATTGCAATGTTACCTATGTAGTTCTTAATGAATGCACTTGAAATCTCTTGGAATGTTCTAATGCCTGTAGGTAAGCGAGAAAACCATTCTATAGCGGGACCCGCCAAGCTTCTAGGAAATAGCTGCATCAGATACGTATTGTCATATGCGACTTCCATGCAATGAACCTAGAATTCCCTGATGTGATCTTCAAGGTTTCCCGTCCCTTGATATTTGTCAAATTTAGGGTTCTCAAATCCCTTAGGGAATGGTTTCATGTCTAAGCTCCTATCAAATGGATAGGGACACAAGTTGCTCTGCGTTTTGGTTGTTCGCACTGATTGAAGGTCGAGCACTAGTTGTGATAACAACCTGAGTTGTGTCATTAGATCGCTTTGCAAATCAAGGGGTGGGATGAATGTGTTTTGAGGTGTTGCAATCGTGGTTTGGATGGATGGATTGGTTGGTGCATTGTTTGATGGTATTGGTATGTTGTGGTGGGAAAAGTAGGCTTCTACTTACTTTTGGATGAACAATGCTTGTTGTTTCTCTTGTTGTTGTTGCGCTAGGATTTGTGCCTGTTGTTGCGCTTGTTGTTGTTCCAACAACGCTTGTTGTTGTGCTTGCTACTACACTTATTGTTGTTCTAACAACGCTTGTTGTTCTACTTATTCTTGTTCCCACAATGCTTGTTGTTGGGTTGCCAATTCTGTTGCTTCTTGCTGCTCTTGGTATTGCTTTAGTGCTTGCTGATATGCTTGCATTTGTGCTTCTTGTGCAAGAAGTTGTGCTTGAGCTTGCGCTTGTTGTGCTTGAGCTTGCGCTTGCACTTGTGCTACTTGTTGTAATAAAAGTTGTGCTTGAGCGACCCTTTGTGCTTATAATGCTTGTGCGGCTTGCACGGCTTGTTGTTGCCATTGCAATAAAGCTTGGGCTTGTTGTGCTTGTTGCGCTTGTAATGTGGCTTGTGCAGCTTTGGTAGCTTGAGCGGCTTGTTGCATGGCTTTTTGTTTATGCACTTGTTGGTATCCTCTTTGAAAAGCGGCTTGTAATGCTGCGTCAAATTGGTTTGATGTGGTGAACGTTGGTGGTGGTGGAGCTGGTGCTGGATTTGGTATGGTGGTAGATGATGATGTTGTGTTGATTATTTGGTTGGTGGATGGTGTTGTTGTGTTGATTACGTGATTGGTGGATGGTGTTGATGTGGTAAGTGACATCGTTGATGTGATTGGCCCTTGAGAGACCATGCTTTGCAATGTTGTGGGGGTGTTTGATGATGTTGCCATTGCTTGTGTGTTTGTCATTTGTTGTTGTGATGTCAACAATAAGTTTTGAGCATTTGGCAAAATGTTTTGATTGATGGTTGGGATGTTGTTTTGATTGATACTTGGTAGAGGGGGAAGCCCTAAACCAAGGAGTGGTGTAGATGACAATGGTGATGGTGGGAAAGGTGGAAATGTAAGGGGGGTGAATCCTTGCAAGAGTGTTGTGGTGTTGAAAATTCCCCCTAGTCCGAACATGTCTCCCTCCTCTTGTGAATTTGTGAGGAGGGGAAATTGAGGTGCTCCGTGAAAAGATGTTGATGATGGGTCATAATGTAAAGTGAGAGGAACATTTTTTTGTAATGGATTATGGGGGATGTTTTGTTCCAATATGGTGTTTACGTCCAAGCTTTGATTATTAACAAGGGGATGTGATTGAAGAGCATTGAGAAATGTGTTTCCCTTGTTAACGTTGGGTTGAGTTGGAGCAAATGATGTTGTGATTTGCGGGACATTCTCAATGATGTTTTGAGATGGGGGTGTAGATGAAATGGGGATATTGGATGAGATTGGTGGAAAAGATGTCTCTACTATAGTGCTCACATCAAAATCCGAAGGCAATTTGGCCCCTTGTTTTGCTAGTTCAAGCATGTACAATGAAGGGTTAAGTCTCATCATGATGTTGATGATTCTATGGTTGTCTAGATTTTGGAGCATTTCAGCTACTTCTTCGTGAGACATTCCAAAGGTAAGATCCTCCCCTTGGGTTTCCTCTTGTGGGTTTTGCGATGATGTTGGAAGGCTAATTGTGAGATTTCCATCCCCAATGGGATTCATCTCAGGAGTGGTTTGGCTAAGATCACTTGAAGTGGGTGTTTCTTTGTTGGCTTCCATACTCTTCTTGTATTGAGATCTAGTTAAAACCATAAAATGGGGATCAATCTTCGAGAATATGGGAGATGAATCTCTTGATTCCTTGGATTAATCTCTATTTTATGTCCCAAAGTGAAAGTTTTTAGGATGCTTTTTAAGATCAAAAGTGATAATGATATGATGATGATGTTTAAGGATGTTATGGATGTTTATGGGTGTTGTTTTTGGATTTTGATAAATCTTGAATGAAATGCTAGGACTTTGGATTTTTGATTGGTTTGATTTTTGGATTTTTGAGATTTTGTCCTTGATCTTGATTTGGATTTTGATTTTGATTTTGAGCAAAAAGACCCTAAGATGTTTGATAATGATCTAAAGGATAGTTTTGTTCAAAGGATGATGATTTTGGATGTGTGTGAGGAGAAGGATGTATCTACCCACACCTACCCAAACAAGATGATTGTTTCACTAAGTATATGAAGAAGGATTCATCTACATACACTAAGTTAGACAAGATGATTTTTGATAATTTTGACTAAGTATATGCAAAAGGATGCATCTACACATGCCTAGCCAAAAGGTGTTTTGATAAATGTTTCAAGGACTTGGTCTCAATGATTTTGGTTTTTTGCTTGATTTTATCATAAAGCCTAGCACTTCAAGGATGATTTCAAGGTTTTTCAAAAGATGATTTATGAGATGATATTTTTTTGGAGGATGGATGGAATTTTTTTTGATATGTTTTGATCCCTAGATGAACCTAAAAAGACCACTTTGTTTTCCTAGATCTAGGTATTGAAGAGCATGCAAATACTTCCTAAAGACCTTTGTAACCAAGGACTGATTTCATTTGAACTTTCATTTTCGGATTTTCAATGGTTTTTTTGCTTTGGGATTTTGTGAGTTTCCAATCACACATGAAAATGAATTTTTCTTAGCTTTGCTTAATGGCTTTATTTTACCAAAAACACTTTCTTTGATTAGATTTCAAACTGAATGTTCAATGTCTCAACTTCATCTCATTTCACAAGGTATATTATGCAAAACTTTGATGAATTTAAGGCAAAGATTACCTATTGTTTAACTTTAGGGGGAAAATTGAGATGTAAATTCAAGTGCTTAGGAACCTCTAAGGATGTAATCCCAAGGGAAAGCAACAACACAAGAATTTGGTCAATGATATTTTCCTCCTAAAGGGTTTGAAATTTTGAAAATCATGTTGAATGTTTGTTTTGCAAATGTTTTCAAATACAACACTGTGTTTTCAAACCAAGACAAGTACAAGCCCTATGGATGTGTAAGACAATATTTGTTGAATCCCCACTTGGACAAGTCCAGCTATGCCTATCTTTAGCGAATGGTTAGATGCTTGACCCCACTAGCTCCCCTCCACGACACTCACTTATACGGGGCAGCCAAGCATCAACACCCATGAAACTCCCATGGCATGTTTTCCATTTCTACTAAAGACCATAAAAGTGTCGGGCAGCTTCAGAATGACTGTTCTTGCACCAACAAATAGATTAAGGATTTTGGCAAATTCTAGCACATGGGTTCTAGTAAGGACTTTTCGTTCGTGGAGATTGACCCATATGGCAAGAGTCCTCTTTCGGATCCATCTTGTCAGAGCCAACCACGTGATAATGGTGTTTAACCAATACCCACATTTATATCCCAGTTGGAAGTACTCTTGGCTTTAGAGTGTTACTGGTTGAGTCGTTCCCTTGGGTGAGTACTTTTTCCCCAAGGCAGGCCCTCTAAGATAAACAAAAGCAAGCAAAGTCAAAATCCGTAACTCGATCAATCTTTGACGGCACAAAGAAAGAGAATATACATGAAAATGCCCCTACTCACACATAAAGTAAGTGACCCTTTGAAAATCCCAATCCTTGATAAAGCAAAATCATCTATCTATCATCATCATTTCTCATCATCATTTCTCACCATCATCTCTCATAATGTTGGCTTGTTGGATCCTCTTGTCATCATCTAATTTATTCATTTTCCGCACTAACATCACAGCATGAATAGTTAATCATCATCACTAGTGCATCCATCATGCATCCATTATGCATTCATCTTGCATCCATAAATCATCAGTATTCTGCATATTATCTCACATGCAAATCATCATCATAATATAGATCTGTTAGTCTAAGCATCTCATAAATCATCCATTCCATAATCACAACATATCACATCATCAATCTCATCCATCTTACATCATATAATCATTTAAGTTGTTTAAGATAATATAGATTTGTTATTCTAAGCATCTTAAAACCATCTCATTTGCATCATCATCCATAACCATCCATTTTTTAACCTCTTTATCGCAAGATCGACCCTCAAATTGAATCTTTTCACTCGATCTCCCGAGGGGGCAATGTACCAGTGTACTTCTTTCTGCAGGGGCATCCAAAAAGTTAGAAAAATTTTAAATTTCAATCGCGGCAAGTTTATTCTTTGAACCAACACAACAAGTACATTGCTTCAAAGAGGGGAAAAATGTAGACATGCAAAATTAACATTTTGCATTTGATTAGGTTCATTCATTAACTAAACTAGATTTTGCATTAGGTCCATTTATCACTTTCATCCATTCATTAAATAATTTCATTTTCTAAGGTCAGTTATTTAAAATAAAGCAAACATTATCATCAACCTTTTAATAAATCAAACATCAATTTAAATCAAATCCAAAATCATATTCCATCATTTTCTAATTTAAATAAATCAAATATCAAAGTCCTAAAATCCAAACTCACCTAATCATCATTAAACTAACATAATCATCATTTATTTAATCTAATCCTGATTAAATACTAATCTCACCCACTTGCATTCTCTAGATATCTCCACTTGCACAAATAAATCAATTTTATTGATTTATTAAAAAACTAACATAATCATCATTTATTTAATCTAATCCTGATTAAATATTAATCTCACCCACTTGCATTCTCTAGATATCTCCACTTGCACAAATAAATCAATTTTATTGATTTATTAAAAATCCCTCATTTTCCCTCAACATGACAAGTTGATTTGTCCCTCCAACATTGCATTTATTGCTATTTTTCTTGTCCCCCTCTCAAAATTTATTGCAAATTTGAATTCAAATTCTCCCTCTCATGGGAACTCTTCCCAAATATTGCACAACCATTGGCCTATCACCACTTGACAAGTGTCATCTTCTCATTGGAGGATCTTTAGTCCCACATTCACCATCTTGGCCAATCTCTCATCAAGAAAATCTATAAAAGAAGGCCTTCATTCTCATTCATGGATCCACAACTTTTATGCAAGGTTACTCTCTTAATTTGAGAACTCGTCTTGCTCATCATCTCCATTTTGCATTTCATCATTTTGGCTTCTTAGCAAGGGTTGGGAAAGGGTCACTAGCACATGTGACACCAATCAACTATGGAATAGGTAATTGTTATTATTTTCATAATGTTTTTAGCTTCATTTGGTCATGTATTGAATTTGGAAACATCTACAAGGTATTTCATAGGGTCATTCTTGAGGAGTTTGTGAGTTACTAACCTTGTATGAAGTTTAGTTTTGCAAATTTCAAAAGTATGCACCACAAGAGAGATGAGAGAGGTTTTAAGCAGCTTGTTGATCAATGGTGGATTGAGTTTCCGGATGGCATCTACAGATTAGACTGATCTTAGGGCTACTTCTATTTCTCTTTTATTCTTTTCTTCTCTCATTGTGAAAAGGAGGCTGGGATTCCAATTTTTGAAAGCTCTGCAAGTCAGGTAGAATCTCTGGGTAGAACTGTATAGCTGGGAGGAATGCAATTGAGTCATTAAATATGAAAGTGTCTATTATGAATTGTGTTCTCATATTTATATTTAGCTGATAATTGTCTCCATTTCTGAGATGTATTACTCTTTTTTATTCAATAATAAGATTATCTGAGTCTTTTCATGCACATTTGCTACATTAGAGTGATATATGTTGTTGCCTTTTATTATGAGAATAATGTAATTGCTTTACTGAAGCACAAGGTGCATTTATTATTTCCTTTTGTTCATAGGATAGTGTAATTGCTTCAGCATATGTGATAGGAATACTATGTTTCAGATGGATTTATAAGAAGGGTTATCAGATAAAAATTTAGTGATCTGGTTGTCATAATGTGATAACATTTGTAGGGATCTTCATAACATTTTCAACACTGTAGGATGAATGCTAGTTATATGACTCCATAGCCCTTTTTTTGGCATTTGTCAAGTATTATACTTCTGTTGTTTTCAGCTGGGTCCCCAATCTTCAAAATTCAAAACCATTTTAAATCCCTGTCTGTTATAGTGTTGTGGTTATCTCATGCTCTAAGTAGCTAATATTACTGATGAACAACCAATTCTATTCAGTATTATCCTATTATGTTGAGTCATTAAATGAGATTATCTATTGAGCAATATTCTGTTATGTATGTGTTTCAATTTGTTGATATTGCTAAAGGGATCACCCTCCCGGGTCTTGCAGAGGCCGAAGTGTAGGAGGTTATTTTAAAATCCTCGTCAATTGGTCCAGGTCCTCCGAGCTGCCCTTGATGGAATTGCCAATTCCATAGGTAGATTAGGAGACAAACCTAGTTTACAAGAAAAAACACCAAGAGAAGCTTGGGAAGGAGGTGCAAATGGAGTCAACTTGATAAACCAAGTTGGATGATTGTAGTGATTGAAATGAGCTTTCCAACAACTATAAATTCAATATATTTTGTTTTTATTTTATATTTTATTTTTTAGTTTTATTTGACATAGGTTTTTCACCGAACATGAAGTTTGATGAAAAATCATTGTGGAAAAATAGTAAATTTGAGGAATTTTTTTTTGAAAAATATATATCCACTAGGTATTGATGTCCTCATTCTAACAAAAAAGTAAAATTGAATTTCAATACATACCAAAAAAGTTATGTGAGCCGAAGTGCACCTATGCCTAAATTATAAATGTTTTGACTTCAAAACTTAATTAAAAGAAAAATATTCAACAAAATTCTATGAAACAAAATGAAATCCCTAGATACTTTTGTTACCAACCTAAATTCAAAATAATTAGAGTTTTGTCCTTTGTAGAAAAAAAGTTATGTGAGCCAAAGTACACACCACTTTTTAAAAATGTTGTTTACTATTAAAAACTAGTTATCAAGGGAGATGCAAAAAAAATAGAATTTTATTTCAATTTTTTTATAAAAAAATACATTTAAAATCTACAAACAAAATCTCACAAATCACTAGTTTACATCATTTTCAAATTCCTAATAGTTTACCTACTATAAGTGTCAGAAAGTGAAGTTTTCACTGAAAATTTTGATTTCAATGTCAAGTTTGGCCAAAAAGTGTAACCCATTATTGTGGGATGACCCTAGGTATATCCCACCTAATTTCCATTATATTTTTTCTTTAATGAGTACTAATAATGAACCCAATTCTTACAGGGAAGCTTTTTCCTCGGATGAGAACAAGCTTTGGTCACAAGCTATGTATTAGGAAATGGAATCCTTGAATACTTGTGACACATGGGATCTTGAGATTTTTCCCAAAGGAAGAAAGGCCATTGGTTGTAAATGGATCTTTAAAAAGAATATTGGAGAAGATGTTAATCTCAAAAGGTGCAAGGCTAGATTGGTAGCCAAGGGCTACTCCCAAAGAGAGGGAGTTGACTTTAATGAAATCTTCTCTCTCGTTGCTAAATTAACTTCTATTAGATTATTTTTACCTATTGCTACTACTTATGATTTTGAGATAGAGAAAATGGATGTAAAAACTACTTTTTTGCATGAGAATCTTGATGAGGAGATTTATATGAAGCAGCCTGATGGTTTTGTTGTAAAAGGAAAAGAAGAATTGGTTTGCAGGTTAAAGAGATCTTTATATGGATTGAAATTGTCACCCAAACTGTGGTACTAGAATTTTGATGCTTTTGCATTGAAAATTGGTTATGTTAGGAGTGAGGAAGATCATTTTGTTTATATAAAATTTATTGATGATCATCTTTTAATTATTATCTTGTATTTTGATGACATGTTGTTTATTAGTAACAGCAAGGTAATGATCAAAGAATTGAAAGCACAACTCTTAAGCACATTTGAGATGAAAGATCTAGGGGCTACAAAATATATCCTTGGTATGGAGATCAACAGAGATAGAGGTAACAAAAAGATTTTCTTAATTCAGAGCAATGATGTTGATACTATTTTGAAACGGTTTAACATGTAGCCTAACAGTAAACCAATTACTATTCCTTTACCAGTTGGCTCAAAGTTAAGTTTAAAAATGAGTCCTAAATCTGATTTTGATTATGAGGAAATGTCTAAAATTCCATATGATAGTGCAATTGGTAGTTTAATGTATGCAATGGTTTGTACAAGACCAGATATAGCCCAAGCAGTGAGAGTTCTTAGTAGGTTTATGTATAACCATGGTAAAGAACATTGGACTTATGTTAAGACGGTGTTTATATATTTACTAGAGACTTTTGATTATTATTTAGTTTATCATGGTTCTAATGACATTGATATTATGCATAGATCATTGGACATATAGGGTTTTGTTGTTTAGATTGGGTAGGAGATCTGGATAGTCAGAGGTCCACGAGTGGCTATGTGTTTACTTTGTTTGGAGCTGCATTATTTGGATGAGTAAGAGGCAGCCCACAGTTGCTTTGTCCACCACAGAAGCAGAGTACATGGCTTCTACACATGCCTCTAAAGAGGTAGTTTGGTTACAAAGACTTGGGAAAGGTATTGGTTTTAATTACAAGCAAGTTAAGCTTGAATGTGATAGTCAAAGTGCTATTTGTTTAGCCAAAAATCCTATGTATAATGCTCGTACTAAGCATGTTGTTGTTCAGTATCACTTTGTGTGAGAAATGGTTGAGAGTGGAAAGGTATTAATTGAGAAAGTTGACACTTTGATTAATGTTGTAGATTATCTTATGAAACTAGTTCCTATAGATAAGTTCTCATGGTGCAGGAAGGCCATTAGCCTTAAGTCCTATACTTGATTTATAATTATTATTCCTTGTTTAGAATAATTGCAATGTATAAATTCAATTGGGAGAATGTTGGAAATAGGACGCCATTTAATTGCAATCCTAAAAATTATTTATTTCATGTATCTCCTAAGTCCTTGGAAAGTGTTCCCTAGCACTAGGATAAGAAAGAGATTAATATTTGATGAAATAATCATGTTAAATGACATTTATAATTAATTGTAAATGTTAGGAGAATGTGAGGGTGTCCAATATGAGAACTTTCCTAAATAATAGGGGCACATGGGGCACCCACATGGAAGGTGACACTCACCTTGAGTTAAGTTAACTATATAGAGTAAAAGATAACACTTTTGTAATGCATGTAAAAGATTCTAGGAGTTAGGGATTGATGTTTACATGCATGAAGTTTAGTTCAGTTCAATTATGGTTCATTTATCTTTAGTTAGTTTTAGTTGAATGCTAGTTGACTTCAGTTAACTTGGAATGCATGACTAATGACTTGAGTTGCATGACAGATAACAAGGGATGACCATTCTTCCATAAATGGTGGATAGATATGTTTCAGTTAACAGAGAATGACTTGGACCCACCTCGGGCGCCCAAGTTGGCTTCTTGAAGTTAACTCTTTTGCATGCTAAGAAATTTTAGAAGGCTGAGTTAAGTGGGCCCATTGTTGGGCACCTACTTTGAGGATAAGCCTTGAAGATATCTATGGATTCAAGGTTCAGTTGTGACTTCAGTTTGGGATGCCCAAATGGATGAAGCACATGTTTTGGAATTGTTCTTCATGGTAGAACTCTACTTGCAAGAGATAGGCGTACCTTTTGTGAGATAGGGATTGAGCTTTGTAATTGTAACTCTTTGGAGTTTACAAAGTTGATTATTGCCTATTTATCTCAAGCAATTTGAAGAGAGTTATTATCATTTTTATTGCAGGTTGTGAAGAATATTTGGTGAAGGAAAAAGAAGCATTCTCAAGAAAGGATTGGAATTATTGTAATCTACTTCAAATATTAAATAATACTTTGATTCTTGGTGGATTTTTTTCCTAAAAGGGTTTCTCAGTCTAATTCTTCTACAACCTTTTTTCTTCATTCTACAAATGGTAAAATGGATTAATCAGATAATCACCCACAACAAATTTGTAACAAAGAATACATATTTAGATCAGCAATCATAAAGTGTTACAAATTATTAAGCTAAGAAAACACCTCAATTTTCAACAAATATTGCATTTACTTCATTCACCTGCATTTACTTCGTCTGAGGCTCCCTCAGAGCTAACCCCATGAAAACCATAGTCCTTAAAAAAGAGAATCTTCAAAGCTTCCAACTTATCAATTTGCATTTTCATTTATTGGGTGCTATCATAATAGTGGTTTACAATTCCTAAGAGGAACAAATTTTAGCTAAAATCACATATTTTTAGAAAATATAATGATTTAAGCCTTAAAAAGTTCTATTTTAAGGATTCCAATTGAAGAGGGTTTGATCAAATCACCTTAGATCAAACCCCCTTGGATAGAACCTCGCTAGTTTTAAACCATACCTATAAATGCGTCTCCTTTACACCTATCAAAATGCTAATAAAAATCACTTTTGATTTAGATTTTGGGGGATCAAATGAATTCATTTAAAATTTATTTCAAATGATTATGGTATTCCTTAGAACAAGCTATCCAATGAATATAATTTTAATATGTTTGGTTTTGTTATGTATTTGTTTTTTAAGTTTTATTAAACATAGGTTTTTCATCGAAAATGAATTTCTTTGTTCTTCACATGTGGAAAAATAGAAGATTATCAAAAAAAATTGAAAAATATGAGTGCACCAAATATTGAAGTCCTTGATCCAACAAATAAAAAAAAAAAAATTTGACATATACAAAAAAAGGTTACGTGTTATACAGTCGCACTGTGTCTGAATTGTAATTTGTTTGACTTTGAAACTTGATTAAGGAAAAAATTCAATAAAAAACTATCTAACCAAGTGGAAGCACTAGATATTAGAGTTACAAATCTAAATTTGAAAGAATTAGAATTTTATCCTTCATGGAAAAAGTTATGCGTTATACGGTGTGCATCACTTTTAAAATGTTATTTTCTGAAAAAATCTATTTCGTGGGAGATGGAAAAAGAAGTGCAATTTGATTCCAAAAATTTTGAAAAAATATTTTTAGAATCTACAGACAAAATTTGATGAGACTCTAGTTTGCACCATCTTCAAATTCCTCACAGTTTAGCCGCTATAGGTGCCTGAATGTGAAGATTTAGTTAAAAATAATAATTTCAGTATCCAGTTTGGCCAAAAATTGTAAACCACTATTATGGGATCACCCTTGAATCAGTAAAATGTTTGGCTTATGGTCCCGAACCAAGTTCTTTCGGATGACATGTTTATGCATATTATTTAGCCCCCTGATGTTCTAGGAAATAACCTTCATTTGTACAATGAGGGAGTTCTCTTCGAGAATAGATCAAAGAGCATTTTTTGAACCCCCTCAACAATTTCCTACTTACAATCCCTCTCCCTAATTTTCTACAAAGAGGGTCTCCCTTGGCCCCTCTATTCAAACCCATAGTCCACTTTTTGTCTTCTCATGGTAACACCTTCGTGGGGATGAGGAGGAGGAGAAGCCGATGACTTCTTATTTCTTGCCCTTACTGAAATAAAAGCTTCATCCTTACTCCCTGTATGTGCAACCACCAAAGCGCCATCACCAACACTAGCCTAGATGCATGGTCCAGTGGGGGGGATGGGGCAACAAAAGGCTCCAGAATGGTACGTTTAGGGGAGCACAAAGTATCTGAAACATGATCCACATCCTAATCCAAAAACTAGTTAGAAACTTCCTCCATAGATTTCTCAAACTCCTTGTCAACCTCAAGATGAGGGGCATAATGATCTTCAATATTAACTTCACCCTCCAAGTTGTTTCCAATAGGTGACTCAACCTGTTTTGAAGGAACTAAAGTCCCCTTCACCTCCTTGACCTTCCAAACCTTAGTCTATGGAATAGCCTTGGGTGGGGCCACCTTAGCAGGGAAATCCTTAGCCCAGTGGCCCACTTTTTTACATTTGAAGCAAGCAAATAAAATATTTTCAAAGACAATTTGTTGCTTCTAGGATCACACCTTAAAGATAAGGTGAAATAATTCAAGCAGCATGAAACAAAATCTTGCTACAACCAACCACCTTCTGGAGAGAGTGACCTCATCAATGGAAACTAAATGCCTAATAGAGTTAACCACCACCTTAAACACTTCTTCATCCCAATATTCCAAAGACAAGTTTGGCAACTTAACCCACATAGGGGTTGAATGGAAAAAGCACTTGGATAAATCCATCCCAGGCTCCCAGGGGCATAAAACTAGAGTAAGACACCCAAAGGACCATAATCATTTTTCAAACACTGCTCTTAGGTCTTCATCACAAGAAAAGGCAAAGGAGAAGAACCCTTTATCCATAGTCGTAACTTTAACCTATCCTTTTAATGCCCACTTCTTACAAACCCAAGTGCAGACCTCCTCAATGTTAGGTTGAGGAACTTTAAACTTTCCAACTAGAGAGAAGTCCATTTTAGCAATATTTTTGTCAACAAGAGAATTTGGAATGGACAAGGTGAAGCCACCTTCAATGTTGGAAGAAGACACTAATTTAGAAAAAATTCCTTTTCCCTTAAGTTTTGAGACAAAAAGGTTAGCTCATCTCTTCCCCAACAATAATGACTGCTCTGAAAGCTGGATAACCCCCATGGAGCATGCTCAATCTAAGGAATGCTCAAATTATCCACAAATGATTCCCCAAATGGGGCCCACCCATTATCACCAGTGATCACATGACCCCTAAGATCCTTTAGAAATGCATCCTTCAGAGGACAACCATCACAAGACTCCTCGAAGGCCTCAAATGCACACTTTCCCTCATAAAGAGAATCTTTGACCACATCCTCATTGCATGATCCACCCTTCCCAACTGCACCACCAACGAGCACCAACGCATCCACACCACACAATATATCCTTCCTAGCAGCAACATCAGAAAGCCCCAAATCCGTAGACTGACTAAACTGAAAGTTACCATGATTACTAGGGATTGAGTTCAAATTCAAATCACTCAAGCCCACCACCGAACTAACCATCTCCCCAAAGGTCTCCTCACCAATGGTCGCCATTCGCAGTTTACTCTTTTTTAAATTTGTTATTAATTCTTGTTAAATGCTTTACCTGTGTTGTTCAATCTCAATAATTTGTATTATATATTCTTTACTTCATGGCTTATGTTTTCATTATAGTCTTATATGTTCATGGATACATATATATCTTTACATATATACATGTATCAATATAAATACACACACACATATGTGTGTGTGTGTGTGTGTTTGTGTGTTTATATGTATACACACATATATATGTATATGTATATTATACATATATCTATGTAATTATATGTATCCATACATACATACAGATATATATGTATATGTGTGTATACATACATATGTCTATGTATATATAGATATATATATGACTGTGTAATTATATGTATACACAGATACATGTATATACATATCTATACAAATACATAAACATACATCTATATGTATGTATATATGTACACCCTCAATGGTTTGTTGTTGTCTGCTCTCCATGGTGTGAGGTAATGATAAACATCATTCTCCTTTCAGAATACAAACAATGGTACTCCTGATTCTTATTATGTCACAAAAGTGTAGGTGTGGTTTATAATGCAATTAAATTATATACATGTATGTATACACACGTGTGTTTGTGTATATATATGTATATATGACTAATTTTTTATTAGGGTATCCCACACATTTCCATCATTTCACTGCATGATGGATGAAAGGTTCTCTATGGTGATCGAAGGTATATATATACATATATACATGTATACATATATACATACATGCATACATATATATGTATGTATGTATGTATGTGTATACATACATACATATATATATATATATATATATATATATATATATATATATATATATATATATATATATATATATATATATATATATATATATATATATATATATATATATATATATATATATATATATATATATATGTATGTATGTATACATACATACATACACATACATATACATATGTATGTATGTATATATGTATGTATATATGTATGTATATATGTATGTATATATGTATATATATACCTTCCATCACCATAGAGAACCTTTCATCCATCATGCAGTGAAATGATGGAAATGTGTGGGATACCCTAATAAAAAATTAGTCATATGCAATAATCCGACCTAAAATGAAGTTTAATTGGGGTGTAATGGTTTTGGTGTCTGGTGCTAATTTGGCGTTTAATATGTAGATGTTATTTTTAATGGGCACCAAAATAAACCTCTAAGGTGCTAACGTGAATTAGACCCATTGACTTTTGAGTGGATGTGAATGATAAAATAGTTATAATTGCATGTTAATAGTGACACAATTAGGGCCCTTTTATGTTTTGCAATGTATATCAGTGATTTTTTGCAATGTATATGTATGTATATGTTTGTATGAATAGATTCATGTATGCTTATGTTTCTATGAATGTATACATGTTTGCTTATGTTTCTATGACTGTATGCATGCATACAAACATGCAGAAAATCATTGATATATAAGGCTCCCCAAATAAACATCGAATCCAAATATAATGCAAAATTCAGTCATATCATCTTTAAAAACCTATGTAACAGGAAGCTACAAATTCAAATGCTCAAAGAAATTAAATTTTGAAACACAACAACCAAATTGAATGCATTCAATTGTCAGATTCGAATTACTAAATAAGAGGGACAACAACCAGCGGCATTCACAATTATTCTCCTTTACTAATATCCTCTCCATACTACAAAGCATTGATTGGAATCCTTTGCACATTCCTCATATATCCAAGGGTGATGAGAAACAATGAATATAATTTGAATATTTCTTGGTATACAATTCTATTCACATATATATGTTTTTACATATATTTATGTTTTCCATATGGAACTTTTAAGATGTTGAACTTGTTTAATTATGTGTTGTTATACATGCATTATTGCAAAGGTCATATGATTTTTTTTCGTTACTACCCTCAGTTGTTACTACCCTTGGTTGTAAATATATTCTCGTAGGCACGAGAGAGCAAGGAGAGGTGGTGCAACAATGTTCATGGTGGGCAATTTAGTAAATGTGTTTTTCAATTCACCACATAATTAAGGATTTTTTGTTGGTATGGCTCTAAGTTCCAATTATTGTTCTTTATTGTTCAATAACTAATATGTATTTTTATTTATTTCATTAACTATTGTGCATTTATTTTTGTTCTATTATATTTTTTTGTTGTGGTAGGCATGTCAAATGGCTAGGAGGTTGTAAAGAGCATGTCAAAATTGCCAGATGACAATTCAAGTAAAGTCTTTCAAGACTTTACTTTTGATGTGACTCAGTAGACATTTTGCTCATTTATAATGTTCATTTTTCTTATTCATTGTAAACTTACACTTACAATTTACAATTAGATTGATTTCCAAGTGTAGGTGTTGAAAAATTTACAATTTCAAATACATTAATTTTTATGGATATGCTACATATAGATGTATAGTTCTATATATATATATATATATATATATATGTATATGTATATGTATATATATATATATATGTATATGTATATATATATATATATATATATGTATATGTATATATATATATGTATATATATATGTATATATATATATATGTATATATATATATATATATATGTATATATATATATATATATGTATATATATATGTATATGTATATATATATACATATATATATATACATACATATATACATATATATATATATATACATATGTATATATGTATACATACATATATATATATATGTATACATACATATATATATATATGTATACATACATATATATATGTATACATACATATATATATGTATATGTATGCATATACATAGTTGTGTATACATATATATATGTACATAAATTTCTTAATTTACATTTAAATTTTCAACAATGTTAGTTACATGAATACAACAAACACATATCCAATAAAATGATAGTTAGATGAATACAACCAACACAAAATTGATTTTGAATCACAAAAAGCTTCATGCTACAACATTCGTATAAATCTCTCAATGTTCCTATAATAGATCTACTATTTTTTTTGCTATAAAAAGCATAAATCCTTGACTTTAACAACTCTCAAAACATGCCTAGGCATAACCTCCTATGAATTAGTAATGTTATCCAATATTTGGAGGAAATCCTAATATTTCCTTCCCTTGTTTCCCATTCCATAACCTCCTTGTGAACTTCTTAGAAAATCCCACTACTAAAATCAATATTTATTACATCATCAAATTTATCATGCTTTTCAAAAGGTCCATTAAACACGATGCAGCTTAATGTATATATATGTATTTCTATATCTATATATCTATGTGTTTACATATGTGTATCTATATAAGTGTATGTCTATATCTATATATGTATGTGTTTATATATATGTATGTATAGATATGTCTATGAGTATCTATACATATATATACATATATACCTATATATATACACACATATACATATATGTATGAATATGTATATATATACATATATACATATATATAGGGATACATACATATATACAAATTTATACATGCTAATATTTGAGTGCAGTTATAATAGACCAGATCTACACATTAATCACCGAAGCTTAAACACCAAACACCAATACGCATTCACTTCAATCAACAAACATGAAATATGTATTCAAAGTTGGGAAATTCTAATACTGTAAAATTGAAAAAACATGATTAAGACAAAGTTCTAAAGAAAACAAGGAGTCTTCAGTTTTACGAAAAATAGACTAGCACACATCAAAGTCAAAAAGTTCACAAAAAAAAATCCTAATTAGACATCCATAGATCTTATTAAGAAGTGGCGTGTCCTTGGGTGTCAACCGAATCCACATCAACTAGAGAAGATGTTAAGGACTACGGATTATTTTGGATGAAACTTGCTATACAAGCAAGCAATGTCTGATTTTCCTCTGAACTAAGCTATAACTATTGAGAGAAGCCTTTAGAAGACCCATTTTGCAGGCTACCAAGAGCGGCAAAGGTTGGAGAAAAAATGTTAATCATGTCCCTTAAAATTGGATGTTGATTTGGAAGAGGAGTTGTAGGAGTAATCTTACTTTTGTTTCTTTCTACTCTTTATAATTGCTTTTGGGTTTCCTTCAAATGTCGAGCAATCTTTGCTTGCTCCCTTTTAAACTCCTTTTATTGTCACTGCTTGAGCTTATCCTCTACAATTTGTTGTTTTTTGCAGCACACTCCAATCTCTTTGTCTCCCTCTATGCCAAGTTTGCTTCTCTTTCTACCTTATTTTCTACCATTTTCTCCCTTTTCCTTTGTTGCAATTCTTGGATTCTTCATTTAGTGCCTCTTATTCATTCAAAAAATTGAAAAAATCATCCGATGTCAAAATTTGAGATTGTCTACTTAGGTGTAGCACCCCATTGCAACATCTATTTGATGATTGGTGCACCCTTTGTGTTGGGAGTTGCAAAAAAATGCTTCTCTACCTACTGGTTGTTGGTCATCGACTTGTGTGCATGGTACATAGTCAGCTTCTTCATCACTTGATTCATTACCTTCCACTCCATCTGCTTCATCATTTGCATCACAATTTCTCCTAGTCATGAAGTAATGGATGATATGTGGTGATGATGGCATGGATAGTCTTTCATCCCCTTGACTAAAATTTAGATGCACCCCTAGGTTTAAAGCTTCATCCTAAAATTCAAACGGCAGATTGAGACTCTCTTCATTTTTTACTACCTGATTACATGTTTGAACTATAGGTTATTCTTCAATTTCTGTTTCCTCAATATTTTCTATGCAATATCCTTCTTCTTTGTTTTTTGGAATTGGGGGATTGCTTGCAATAAAGGTTTCCACAAACTGTCCAATTTTTTCCTCATTCCAACCTGCTATACCCTCCAACAATTCTTCTCTTCCATGAACTGTGCCTCATCCTCAACTGTCTCACCCTCTATTTCTGCTCCCAATGTTGTTCCTTCATCTTCAACCATGAAAGCTTCGCTTGGCCCCATATCCAAGTCAAGTGCATGTCGATCTAATGACCAAATTATCATTCTTCTAAAACCACTTGTAATATTATTAAGAGTCAAAGCTTGTGCAAAAGCTTTGCTGGCAAGTGTTGCCAACTCTTCCATTCCAATGTCAAGTTGAGGATGTACAGAGAGCCATATACTCCTATGCTATTTGAAGTATTTTTTGAATGGTGAGAATACACTGACATCAAGGGGCTGCAATTTTTGGTTGCAATGTGTTGGAAGTGTGAGCAAATCTATTACCATACTCTTTGCTTCTTCTATCATTTTGAATGCCACATGGCTGCCATGACCATCAAATATGAGAAGTTGTCTATTTGTTGGTGACACCCCTCCTAGGACATTTTTTGCAAAGTCTTTTAACCATTCCAAAAAGAATTCTTTGGTCATCCAAGCATTATCTTGGATTTCCATGCATGCCCTTGGCTCACAGTCAATAATATAGTTTTTAATTATGTGCCTTTTGGACGTGAACAAATAGTAACTAGGTGTATTGTAGAAAAATGGTCCCTTGTCATTTTCATGGTCTTTTAGGCCTTTCTTCATGATGCTTGGTCCATTTTTCTTTGATTCAATGTTGCAATTTTTCTTGAACATTCACATTAGGTCCTTAAAATTCAAATTATGGTGTGTTATGAAGGTGTTGTGAAGTATTGTAAAACATTTCTACACTTTTCTAAACTCTATTTATTACAATTCACCTAAAAAACACCTTTTCATCACTTATCAAGTCCTATTTTGAAGTGTTATAAAGTCTTGTAACAAGATTTCATGCTTTTCTAGGCTTAACTTCACTATTTACACCTTTCTTATGCTTTATTTGACCCATTTATGCCCTTATAAAGCTTAATTAAGTGTGTTTTTTAATGTAAACCCAATAAACAACATTAAATGTGACTTAATTCTTGACACCCACATTCAAGTCCAAGGCGGGACCCATTCACCATGGGTGGTGAATGAGTCCCTCTTGGCTCAAAATTTAAAATATTTCAAATTTTCTTTTGGGTTTTTATTTAAAATCACCTTATGTCAGCCTGTGATGAGGTATCATTGGGTTACTAAGGCACAAGTGTGTATAAATAAGTATTTTGCTTCTCTTTTTAATCCCCATTCATCAGGTTCACTTATTCACTCACTCATTCAAGCACTTTGCATTCTTAATCAAGCATTAATCAAGCATTTTGGAGCAGCCATTGTTATATCTTCATATTTCTTCAATAAGGGTATGGTAAGTTGATAGAATTTACATGTTATTTGTTTATCATTCTCTTCCATTCTATTTCTTCATTAAGGGTTTGATTACCAAAGTGGGATTTGACCAAGGAAAATCCCTATAACCTAACCCTTAACAATTTTTCCCCTTTGCATGTGTGTTTGCAGACTTGTGTATGTAGATTTGGCAAGCTATTAGGTTTTGAAAAGTGGACATGAAGTCAAAAAAGTGTTTCAAGTCAACTACAACCTATTTCAAGCTTGGAGAAGACATTTTGTCCATTTTCTGTAGATTTGACTCCGTCAACCCGACAAGCAGACAACCTCATATCTGGTGCTACAGGATTGGTCCCTGATTTCACAAAATTCTAGGAGTAGACCGATTCACCATTAGTGGAAAATTATTCACACCTTAAGGCTAGAAATCCAAAAAAAAATTAGATTTTGGATCCCAACACTCAGAAACCTGTTCTCATAAGTTTTCATCAAAAGCAATATTGATTCGCCATCAATGGTGAATGAGTCCCACTGTTTATTTTTAGTCATCTCTAATAGCATTTAGGACACTCCAAATTCTCCATTCTCTACCTAGGTGCACTTTGATTTAGTCTTCTTCTTTTTTGTTTTGCATTTGTTCATACTTTAGTTCATGTTTACATATCACATTGTGTTTTCAAACATTGCATAATTCTTAAGTTTTGTATTCATAATCATTCAAATAGTTTATTTAAGTGCACTTAGTTCATTTCATTTCATTTAGTCTAAATAATATCATACATTTCCTAATTTGAGTGAACCACCTAGACTTTTGAGTGGGGTTTATCTCTCTCCTTTTAGGTGAAACATCCGAAGAGTGCAAGAGTAGCCTATAAATCCTACCCAAAAATCAGTGGTTCATTTTTATGAACCTACATATTGAGTACTTTACATTTCTGATTTCCATTGCATCTTGCATCCTAGACTTCATTTGCATCAACATTCAATTAGATTTTTTTTTTGCATCCTAGGGTTTCTCAAATTGCATTAGTGAAAGACTCATTTAGATTTCATTTTTGCATATCATATCATTCAAAAATTGAAAATCTGCATTTGCATCCTTAGTTTGCATCTAATAAGAATTAAAATCAATTTAAATTTTTTGAAAAAATTAAAAAAATCTCATAATTGGACTCATTCGCCACCCTGGGAGAATCATTCCACTTGCACATTTTAGAACAACACTTTTAGGTATTTGTTGGGTATTTTCTATATTTTTGTTTTCTATAACTGCTTTCTATTTTACTTTCTAGATTCTTTGCTTGCTTCTATTTATTGCATCTTAGTTTACTTTCATTCATTATCATCATGGCATTTTCTTTTAATAAGTTTTTGAATTCATTGAAATCCTTGTTAGACATGTCCAATTGTGCCTTTGGCTGTGACCCTAATGAACTTGAGCTTCCTCATGCCCCTTCAAGTCCTCATGACTATCCTCCTCATGATGTAGACATCATTGGAGAAGACAATTATAGCATGAACAAGTTCTTAAAATAATGTCTTGATAACCTTGAAGCCAATGCAACCTTTTACCCATCCACAAAAGCACCAAATGTTCCTACTGTTGCACCTCCTGATCACTTTGGATACCTACATCCTGAAGCTCAAGTGGGACCTAAGATCCCTCCATCAAGTGGACCTAGTCCCTCTCAACAAACACACCCTCAACCATTTTATGATCACAAAGTCACAAACACTCCCATCAACCTTAAAGAAACATACAGAAAAGGATTTACTATCCTAAGTAAACAAGGTTGTGACACAACACATGCTCATAATGTTCACCAACTTCTTGCACAAAAATTGATAGAAGAAAACACAATAGGATTAGGATATCAAGATCCTCCTCATACTGATAAGCCTCCTTTTGAATATTGGAGACTTCGAGATGATGGCACTGTGATCTTTGATTCTCCTCCTAACTTGAACATTCTCCCTCCACATGAACAACCATTACTTGATTCTCATGACAAGGATGCTAGGATCCCCATTGGTCCTCTTCCTCCTTCCATTCATGAAAAAGGAGAATCTAGCAAATGAAAGTGGCCTTATAAATTGAAAAAACTCAAGTTTCCTACTCATCCCCCACCTAAGTGTGAAAGGAGAATTAAACTACTTTTAAACAAAGGCCTTATACTTTTACTACCTATGGCTAGGTTAGTCATTCATCCTAAAGATTCTAACATAGCATTTTGCAAATATCATCATGTTCTTGGACATCGAACTAAAGAATGTCAAACATTGAATGAAATATTGAACAAGTATCACTTCATTGATACTAACTACTTTCCCATCAACCCTTAAAACAAAAATCCTTTTATCATGCCATAGTTGTAGAATTTTTCATTCTTACTATTGCATGATCCTTTCCCATCACCCACCTTGGATCAATCTTTCCTTACACTTTGTTGGGGGAAATAATTTGTTATCCTTATCCTAGTAATGCATTTTTTCTTGTCTCTTAATTGCATTATTTCCCTTCCACTTATACTACTTAAGATTGTGAAGCCAATAACTCAGTTAATGGTTGAATTGGATTTATAGTAGTAGCCCCTTTTCACATTTTTCTTTTTTTTTATGTGTGTATCGTGTTCCCCCATATCATGTGTTTGATGTTCACTCTCTTTGTACACTTCTTCTATTCATACCTCTCTTCTTATGTATGTCATTCATTTCCTTTTTTGCTTTTGTGTTTTCCTTTTGGGGATGATGCAAAGCCTTGAGACCACAATGTCTCTTCTATGTTGACCCAATCTGTCCCTCTCCCTTTTTACTTTGTCTTTTTCTTGTGTTTTCCTTTTGGGGATGACGCAAGGTATTGAGATTGAAATGTCTCCTTCGTGTTGACCCAAAAGATTTTTCTTTTCATTTTCCTTTTCAATTTTGTTTTCCTTTTGGGGATGATGCAAAGCATTGAGACCACAATGTCTCTTCCATGTTGACCCAAAACAGACTTTGTTTTTCCTTTTTGTTTTTTCTCTCTTTGTTTCATTCTTCCAGTTCTATGTGTTTTGGGGAATGATGACAGTTCTAAGCTCTTTCATAAAAACATTGCAGCAACGAACATACTGACCCCAAATCCATAGATCCCTTATGTGTTTTGTTTGTTTCTCTCTGAGGAGCAACCTCCTTTGTTTTGTTTTGTTTTTTGTGTACATGACACAGCCTAACTTTGAAACATATGACTTGGCATAGGGGCTTTCCAAGTTGGCTCTCATGTCTTGTTTTTCATTTTTGCATTCTTCCCTTTACTACTTTAAAGTAATTGCTCATAGAATGGTGTGTAGCAATTCCTTTAGAGTGGGGAGAATACATTGGCATCATTTCATTTGCATTCTTAGTTTAGCCTTGTCACTTCATACGATGCGTTCATCACTTTGTGGATGACATTGGGTTTGATGTCCTTCATAAGTGTGATCTATCTTAGCATATTGCATTCCTCTTGGTGGCCTGATGCGACACACTATATCCCATAAGTTGTGAATATTTTATTCTTTGATTGGTCCTCTCATGGAGACATTAGACATAATGTTCCCTAAGTGACAGACCTTGCATGAACTAAATAAGACTCGTTTGAACATCTTTTCCACTTTTACATTTTTTCCACCTTGCATAATGCAACTTCAATGCCTATGGTACCTTGTTCTTTGTTCATGGGTTCTAAGCATATGAAGCTTTGCTTCTCATGAAGCATGAACCAAAATTTTCCCTTGTGGCACCTTGTTAAAGTTATTAGGAGGTATAACTTTAATATGGTTGAGCAGGAAGCCCATTCAATGGCATGACTTTCCCCATAGCCACCTATGTGTTTATGAGTGCATACCAACTAGCATATGTACTTCACCTTTTTGGGTCTTCTCACCCAGCAGACCGCCATGAGTTTTGTCACCCCAAAGTGAGTATGCATTCTCTTTTTCTCTCAAACAACCTAGATCTAATCCACAACTAGTTGGACAAATGATCAAAGCTCAATTCAATTTTTCTTTCACATGTGTGTTCCTTTGTTCTTATCCGTATTTTCCATGGGATCTTCATCCTGGGGCCTTGATCATCCCTCTTGATTGTTGTCATTCCATCTTGCTAACATAAGTGAATTTGGACCTCTCTCTTGATATCAATGCCTACTTTAGTGTGAGTTTGAAGCAAGTTCATCCTCTCACTAAAGTGGGGGCTAAATGTACCATAGAAAAATAGCCCCTCGTCATTTTCATGGTCTTTTAGGCCTTTCTTCATGATGCTTGGTCCATTTTTCTTTGATTTAATGTTGCAATGTGGCTTGAACATTCACATTAGGTCCTTAAAATTCAAATTATGGCATCTTGTGAAGGTGTTGTAAAACATTTCTACACTTTTCTAGACTCTATTCATTATAATTCACCTAACAATCACCTTTTCATCACTTATCAAGTCTTATTAAATTGAAGTTTTCTAAAGTCTCGTAACAATATTTCATGCTTTTCTAGGCTTAACTTCACTATTTACACCTTTCTTATGCTTTATTTGACCCCTTTATTCCGTTATAAGGTTTAATTAAGTGTGTTTTTGAATGTAAATCTAACAAAAAACATTAAATGTGACTTAATTCCTAACACCCACATTCAAGTCCAAGGTGGGACCCATTCGCCATGGGTGGCGAATGAGTCCCTCTTGGCTCAAAATTCAAAATATTTCAAATTTTATTTCGGGTTTTTATTTAAAATCACCTTATGTCGGTCTGTGATGAGGTATCATTGGGTTACTAAGGCACAAGTGTGTATAAACAAGTGTTTTTCTTCTCATTTTAACCCCCATTCATCAAGTTCACTTATTCACTCACTCATTCAAGCATTCAAGCACTTTGCATCACTTAATCAAGCATTAATCAAGTATTTTGGAGAAGCCATTGTTATATCTTTATATTTCTTCAATAAGGGTTTGGTAAGTTGATAGCATTTACATGTTATTTATTTATCATTCTCTTCCATTCCATTTCTTCATTAAGGGTTTGATTACCAAAGTGGGATTTGACTAAGGAAAATCCCTACAACCTAACCCTTAACCATTTTTCCCCTTTGCATGTGTGTTTGCAGACTTGTGTATGTAGATTTAACAAGCTATTAGGTGTTGAAAAGTGGACAAGAAGTCAACAAAGTGTTTCAAGTCAACTACAACCTATTTCAAGCTTGGAGAAGACATTATATCCATTTTCTATAGATTTGACTTTGTCAACTCGACAAGCAGACAACCTCAGGTTTGGTGCTACAGGATTGGTCCCTAATTTAGAGAATTTTGAGAGTGGACTGATTCTCCATCAATGGCGAATGAGTCCCACCTTAAGGTTGGAAATCCATATTTTGTCAGATTCTGGATCCCAACACTTAGAAACCTGTTCTCAGAAGTTTTCATCAGAAGTAGGATTGATTCGCCATCAGTGGCGAATGAGTCCCACTGTTGATTTTCAATAATCTCTAACAACATTTATGACACTCTAGATTCTCCATTCTCTGCCTAAGTGCACTCTAAATTAGTCTTCTTCTTTTCTATTTTGCATTTGTTCATTCTTTAGTTCATGTTTGCATATCACATTGTGTTTTCCAACATTGCATAATTCTTAGGTTTTTCATTCATAATCAGTCAAATATTTTATTTAAGTACACTTAGTTCATTTCATTTAGTCTAAATAACATCATACATTTCCTAATTTGAGTGAACCACCTAGAATTTTGAGTGGGCTTTATCTCTCTCCTTTTAGGTGAAACATCCTAAGAGTGCAAGAGTAGCCTATAAGTCCTACCCAAAAATCTACAGTTCACTAGGTATAGCTTGACCTACTACACTAACACAAGCTAGAACAATCATCCATTCTCTGCTTTAAGAGATTAATTGTGGAACACATTTGGTCCTCGTCTTTGCAATAACTCTCATTGCACAATTTTTTCCAGCATGCACACCTATTTTGTCATTGTTCCACTTTTTTTTTGCCCATAATTGTGTTTTTTGTACAACTCCTCCAAGTTTTCATAGAAGGAAGAAACTATTTCGGAGCATAGTATTATAGCTTGGTTTGTGTTCACTCCTTCTAGTGTTTGAATTGTCAGATCAAGATGCCTTTATCGAAATCCAACCCACCATGACCTCCCTAGTATCCCATTTGTGAATGGGTTAGGCCTCGCTCCAACCATTTGGGCAACCATTAACTTAAGTTGTGAAACTTGAAAGTCATCGCCAATATTAGCCATGTCTTTACACCACAACACTATTTCATTTTCTTCTTCATCAGATAATATTATTCACAGCCCCTTCCTTTTTGTGGATGTCACACCATTGAGCCACACCCTCAAACTACTAGGCGAGATTCCCCATTTGGTCATTGAACCTCTAATTGAAATTTGATTGTCCTCAACATCTACAATTTCTTTTTCCATGTGATGCATAGTCCAATTTTTCATGGATAGATCTGGGGTTGTCACATGGTCAGTAGATGGCTCTTTAACATGCATAGGCGATTTCATTTCTACCTTAGTATTATGAACAACAAGTTCAAAACCATTATTTTAATTTGTTTGGTCTGCATTTTCAGAAATAATGTCCTCGTTGATGTTGACTATTGGCTCTTCATCAACAACATCTGGAACATTGAACCTCACTCCATGAGGTACTCTAATTAAGCACCTCCCACTCGATATTTTCCTCTTCTGCCCTAGTGCCATGATTATCACTGATCTTGTACATTGTAAGCCATAAAATTTTAGATAAACAATGTTAAACGTGGTGAAAAGAAGTAGTATTCATTATTGAAACAACCAACAAACCTAGGAGTACCATTGTTTGCATTCTGAAAGGAGAATGATGTTTTTCATTACCTCACATTGTGGAGAGTAGATAGCAACAAACTGTTGAGGGTTTTTCATATAGATGTATGTTTATGTATTTGTATAGATGTGTATATACATGCATATGTGTACATATAATTACACAATTACCTATATACATATTTATGTATGTGTATATATATATATACATAGATATATGTATGTATACATATTAATATATATGTACAAAAATTTATAAATGTATACATTTATCTATGCAATTATATTTATACACACATATACATATATATATGTATGTATATGTATGTATACATATAATTACACAGATATATGTATAATATACATATACGTCAATATATGTGTGTACATATAAATACACACACACACACACATATGTGTGTGTGTGTATTTATATGCATACATGTATATATGTAAAGATATATATGTATCTGTGAACATATAAAACTACAATAAATACATAAGTTGTGAAGTAAGAATATATGATACAAAGTATTGAGATTTCAACATAGGCAAAACATTTAACAATAATTAATAACACATTTTACAGTAAATGAAAGAAGTTGTGTTGTATTCAACAATGATAGGATAGAAATTTCAACAAAGGCAGATTGATTACAAACTTGGGTTTTTAAAAATATTCACAAAAAAGTAACCAAGGGTTTCATGACAATAATTTCTTACTCACAGGAATACAAAAGTGCATTTTCAGATAGATTTCGAATAAACCAAGAAATGGTTTCATGAAATTAATTCCTTAAGCACACGTATGTGGAAAAAGCCAAGCAAGGGTTTTCACATATATGGCATATAATAAATGGAGAGCAAAAAATATATATTTAACTCCAAAAAAGTCATGGGAAAAAACCACTATCATGACCCAACAAAATCAAATAACACATGGTGAAAAGGCATTGAAGAGGAATGATTTATTTCATAAACAAGCAGTATTGTTTTTTCAATCAGTGAATAAACCCTTCACAGGTCCTGAAAGATGCAGAAGAAAATGATTAACTAGTACCATTGTTTTCATTTTGAAAGGATAGCCAAAGGATACACACATATATATCGATTTGTTGAATGAACATATGTAAAGATATATATGGATATCCAAAGGATAGACACACATATATATCGATTTATTGAATGAACAAGAGACACATAATATAAAGGATCGTTTTATGAAATAAATGAAAAATATATGTATGGTGTCCTGTTGTATGTGCAATGGAAAGTAGAAAAATAGTAACACATTTTATAGTAAACAAATGCTAGTCTATTGTATTGGACAGCCAAATGATACGTATTTAAACAAAGGTAAAATGAAAACAGAGTTATATATGTATATATATGTGTGTGTGTGTATACGTATATATATGTATGTATATATGTATTTTTATGTATGTATTTGTACGTATGTATATGTATCTATATATATGTGTATATGTTTTTAAATACATATATACACATAATAATATAAATATATATAGACACAAATATATATATACATATATATATACACATGTATATACATATGTAATGAAAATTTGTCAGCTGATGTGTACAGTTATATTGAATAAAAAGGAGTCTAGCAAATGATTAAACATGCTTATATCAATTTTTTGAATGAACAAGAGACAAATAATATAAATCACAAATATAAACCCTAAGAAATAAACGAAAAATAGTAAATGAACAAACAATGTATATATATACAGACACAATCATATATATACATATACATATATAGTGAAAATGCAAGTTGATGTGTACACTTATTTTGAATATAAATAAGCCTAACAGGTGATTCAGCATGCCTTTATCGATTTGCAAAAATAACATGAGACACGAAACATAAAAGGAGTCTTTTATGAAATAAATGACAAATATAAACCTTGAGAAATGACCAAAAATAGTAAATGAACACACATATTATTGAATTTGTTAATGGAGTTTGTAAGGAAAAAACCGTCACCAAAAAAGACCTTCATTTACTTATAAAGTAAAGTAAAAAAATACTTCATCAATATAAATGTTAAATGCACAGTTCATGAAAATAACTATAAGTAGAATGTAAAAAGTACCAACCTGAAACTTGGGGTATTGGAGGAATGTGCAGAGGAATGTGTAGAGGATGCCTGTCAATGCTCTGAATTTTGCAGAGAATAATTCTTCACAAATAGCAATTGTGAATTTCATTGGCTACTTTCCCCCTCTTATTTAGGAATTCAAATCTAACAATTGAATGCATTCAATTTGGTTTTTTTGTTTCAAATTTGAGTTTGTTTGAGCATTTGAATTTGTAGCTACTAGTTATGTAGGTTTTTAAAGATGATATGACATAATTTTGCATAATATTTGGATTTGATATTTTTTGGGGAGCCTTACATCAGTATTTAATTGTGCAGGTATCTACAAGGAATGAAGTTAATACATGTAGCTGCCAAGGAGATTGTGGAAGATTGTGAATTTCAAATCCCATAGAGTTGATAGGAGATTGTGAGTATGTCATGTAAAGCACCATTAAGTGTGCATGAATAATTATTAAAATAATATGTAATGAGGGTGATACCTTTTGCAAATTGGGGTATTTGTAACAATAAAAGTTTTAAATTAATTGTAAATGAGTCATTTTCTATGCAAGTTGACTTGAATTATAAATACAAATGCATGTGTAGCTTACTACCTACATTGGTCAGTTACACATTATGTTATGAGTAGTCATTAGTGTTTTTACAATTTTTTATTTGATAAAATAGAGTTTTTTAATGGATCAAAGTGATTTTTTTTTGGGAGGTGGAGTGAGCATGGAGTGAGCAGTAATTGAATGGGGGGGTAACTAGGACATCTCCCCTACTAAAAATAACAAAAAATAATATGAACTAAATTTTTTGAAAGTATAAGTTTTCTAATTTTAATTTAAAATATTTAACTTATCGAGTCAAATTTTAAACTACACATTTAAAACACATAATATTTAAAATATATATGATATAAAAAAAATTAAAAAATTAAAAAACTTATGAAACTTTACAACTAATAATTCATTCATGTTAATTTTAAGGCATAGATAGGATTTACATTCCACCACATGAAACAACCATGATAATGATTTTCTATATTTGATAAATTTTTAAACAAAATAAGAAACCTCATAAAAATTTATGAAAAATAATTCATTCAAGTTAATTATAATGTAAAGAAAGGATTTACTTTCCACCATGTGAAACATTTACAATAATAATTATTGTTGGCCATTATATCAAATTTATAATATAAATAATCCGATGACTTGACTAATGAAAAATAAGTTGGCATTTTGTAAAAAACTAAACCATAATATAACCTCTTGAATCTTAATATAATGTAAATAAATTTATGTAAAAAAATTCCACTCATATAGTAAAACACAAACATTGAACGAAGTCCAAATCTTCGATCAATTGTGAATATAGATATGTACTCAACTACTCTTCCACCTTTGTCTAGATTCAGTTAATGTTTACTTGATTGTTAGGTAATTTTGTGTAGATGAATCCATCCACAACATATCTAGTATGTTTCTATAAATACCAAGGACATACTCAAATAATTCCAAGCAATTCCAAGACAAGAAGATGAATTCTCTACATGCAGTGATGATTCCTTGCCCTGTGCACTACAGTATCAATCATCTTATCAATTTGGCTCACCTGCTCTCTTCAAGAGTATTTTTTATCACTTTCATCAACACAGAGTGGAGCCACAAGCACATTCCAAAAGTAGCAACTACTGAATTATCCACCTCCACATTTAATTTTCTTACCATTCTAGATGGGTTGCCACTTGATCATGGTCATCTCTCCAATCCTCCTGAGTTCATAATTGCAATGGAAAAACTTGGCCCCATCTACTTGTTGTGAAACTTATCAAATGGATCTCCTCCCATCACCTACATTATAATAGAAAATTTCTTGTCTTGCACTCACAAAGTGGCTAGCAAGCTTGGAGTGCCCCAAGTCATTTTTTGGACAATGTGTGCCACCTCTTATATTGCTCAGTGCAATGCCAACTTTCTCCTCTCTCGTGGACATATTCCTGTCAAACATACAAAAATAGTGATCCTTAATTTTATTTCTCAGTGCAACTCCACCTTGGGTGTATGATTCCCACCCAGATGGGATCTATATGCCACAAGTGGTGTATCAGTCCCATTTGGCCCATTTTTAGGGTTTTGAGTAGGAAATCAAAGTTTTGAATTTGAATTTCATGAATTTCAGCATTTGGGATCTAATAAACGATAAGTTAGATGGAATGCCCATATAAACAAGGTTTCAAAGCATTATTTCACCTAAGCAATTATAATATCAAGCTAGCAATCAAGAGTTAACCATCCTAAGACTTCACAAGAGTGGCAAGAGAGTCTACAAGAGCATTTCTAAGGCATTCAAGGGAAAATTTCTTCATCATTTGTTGTAGAAATTCAAGATCCATCATCATGTCAAAGGCATATGGCATCAAGCATGTTGTTGAGCTAGTGTTGTGATGTAGCATCCAAGATCCAAGATTAAGCATTGTTCAACATCTAATTCAAGATCAAGATCTACATTCTTCGTGGCCACTTCATGTTAGATTGTTGATTTACATTCGAAGGAATCATTAAATTGTATCATTGTTCATATTTCATGTTCCATGCTTCTATTTCATTATTTCATCATAAGGTTTAATTATCTAAACAAGGTTTGACCAAGGCAAACCCCCATTCCTTAACAAAATAACACATTCTCTCTCTCTCTCTCTCTCTCTCTCTCTCTCTCTCTCTCTCTTTGTGTGATTGTAGGTTTATAAGTTGAAGAAAAAGTGGATTTGAAGCCCTCAAAATTACCAAAATGAAAAAGATGCAAAATTTGTCAAAGTTGTCATGAAAAGTTGTCAAGGCTCATGAAAACTTAGATCTAGAGCAAAATATCCAACCTATTTGCATGAAATCAGCGAGAAAGTGCTTAATTTGATCCATCTTCAGAGGCTCACAAAGTTTCACTTTAGAATTCTATTCTTAGGACACTTCACAACAAAATGGGACTGATACAACACTTTTGGCGTATGAGTCCTAGTATACCTATTTCCAAACTTTTTCTATAGATCTTGATTTAGTAGTTCTAGATTTTGGTTTTGGCTTGAAACCCTGAAATGGGACTAAGTCGCCCAATTTGACATATGAGTTCTAGTGTGCCTTAAAATCAACATTTTTAGGATTTCAAATCTTCATCTAAGCCTCTTCATATTTCCAAGTGCACCTATGTACTTTCTTAGTTTACTGTTATGGTTTGACCTCATTTCTAGGTCATTAATTCAAGTTTTGCATATCATTAGGTTTTACATTTCTTGTCTTTCCAAGCCCTAGTTTGGTGGTGAACCCCCTTTATACCTCTACTCACACCCTAGGACACCCTTATTGGAGATCTCTTTCCTTTATTCCATCCTTGGATTGAGATATCTAGGGTTTCCTTGAATGAAACATGTAGGAAATTAGTTGTTTAATGTCCTAAAACATAGAGCAAAAATTTTCAATCTTTCATATTGTATTTGCACATGGATTAATGGTAATAACATAATATCTTATGGATTCATAGGATACCAACAAGATTGGCTATCAAAATATATATAATAATGCATAAGAGGCCACTACCTTTCTATTGCAATCATAAGTCTAAAATAAAATCCCTCAATTAGGGAGGCTACTTGGGCTTTGGATAGATACCTATATATCTAAACCATGAACATAAGTACCATCAACGCCTTCTCAGAGCTATCTAAATCACAAATTTTCCACAATCACTACCAACAAGAAGGAAAGACCAAAAATAATGTCATCCATGCACTAGTTACTTGGCATGTTTTAAATTATTTCCATAATACCACGATGGAACACAAAAAACACCAAAAAGCTACCAATCCTTCCACTACCACGAATGCAACATATGACAAGTAATAATTTATCTTTGATCCTACATAATCCTTTGAAAATAAATAATTACTCATATCAATAACATCATGGCCCATCAACTAACTTTAGCTTGAGGTGACATTAACTCTATGTATGTAGTTTAATTATACCATCACAATCGAGATGGTGATACGTGTGAAATTAAACACATAGAGATCAAGGGCATAAGATGTTGATATTAAAGTGATTAGGAAAATATAAGAAAACTTAATAGATTTTCCAACAATAGAGAATATGGTAAAAGTACACACACATGCATATTAAAAAGGTCTAGTATATTATCTTGGGATATCTTTTAACATAATTAATAAGGAAATGAGAGCACACAATTGTCATGAGTTTTGTAGGTCGAGACATACAATATTAGATTCAACATAGGCTCTTATCGGAGATGAGTACCCCTAATTAGTAGTATAAGAACCCACAAGCTCCAAGATCCAAAATATAACATTAAGAGGAATTAGGATAATGGGGACAAAGAGCATAGGGTAGAGACAAAGAGATACACATCCACAAGTATATTTAAACATTGAAAAAGTATAAGAGATGTGGACTTGGCAATATATATGAAATAAAATCCTTGGGTATAAACATTCAGACTAATACCTTACATCCATTGACATGATAACACAAAAAGTATTTTGTATACCTACAACTGAACTTGAAGATATATTACATGAAAACCCTCTCAAAGGATACATATGGGAAAAGGATATAGGTAAACTAAGAAGCTTATCTTTCCTCTCACATACACAACGTTGATGAAAGAATATTTCTTTTTACAAAAATATACTCAATTGCACCTTACAAGTTTGTGCACAAGAAGATAAAAATTTCTAAATATATAAATCTAATACTAAACATGGTGGCTATTATGATGATCAAGAAAAATAAAAAAAGAAGAGAATAATTCCTACACTTCTTATACACTCAAGATGAAATATAATAAGCCATCAAAGATAAGGTCAATAAAAATGGTCAAATAAAGATGTGAATAATGACCATTACCACACATATGACTATAGTGGTACATCATAATGGCTAGCCTCCTTACTTGAATTTAGGAAAAAATAAAATCCCTCAAGCTCATATGAAATCAAGAAATATACCTAATTATTATAACCCTAGTATGTATAAAGAAGAGAGTCCTCATACACCACAAAGTAAAAAAAATTAACCTTAGGTATATCCACATAGTTGGTTGCATTATTTTGATCTTATACTTCATTAAAATATTATAACCCAATATCATGTTAACTTATAAGTTGGTTTGAGGATAATGACTCAAACACATGTACCACACATTCTTTCCTTACAAGAAGACACACGACCTTAATCAAAGTATAAAGTTTCCAATTTATTTGTGCATGCAATATACTCACTTATACTTGGTAGCCAAAATTTAGTACCATTATGAGTACTAATAAAATTGTTTACATCTTAACCATACACAAGGTCCAAGCCATCTTTTAGATTATCAACACAAAAGCATGAGACATTATAAGCAAATAAACAATTATTTCAATGTATCCCTCCACCACATATTTTTCATCATTACTTAGTGTGACTTATTATTCACTACTAAAATTATGTCTCCCTTAAAGGAATGAATAGTATTTATTTTCTAACAAGAGTAAACAAGTCTAGAAACAAGGAATTCTATCATTGGATCAAACTAGGAAAATTCAATAAGTTTACCAGTCATACATTGAAGTGCACTCATATCAAGTTTGAAGGAAAATCAAGAGGTTTCAACCTCAATTCCATTAGCATGATCATCTTCATTGATAGGTTTACATCATTAATTTCCATCCCTATCAGCTCATCCTCATATGCACCATTGCATGTACCAAGGCATTCATGTAGTATCATCAAGGGAGACAAGGAAAGGAAGGACATCACATGGAAAACTATGTTTGTGAACCTCTACTTGATCATTTAGATGCATTACATATACACATAATCAATTCTATAAAAAAAAGTCATCAAACTTAAAATTCTCCTCAATATTTTCCTTTTCATCATCATTACTATCATATTATGTTCCTTCACATACGTTGACCTATTTATTATACCATAAATTTTGACTGTTTACTTGGCAATCCTCACTAACACATATTGTACCTCCTAGGTTATTTAAGATAGCTATGTCATTGTTACTAATAAATTAAGATAACATGAACTACACACATATTCTTAGCTTATCCTTTCATGTTTTTCTCCATTTGCTTTTATATACAAATATAATGCATTCAATTCATTTGCAAAATACAAAATATGTATTATATGTTTTAAATTTCTCACTACTATACCAAATGTATCCCTCTTGTACCTTCCAAGAATCTTTGGCGTACCCATTTCACACTAAGATGCAATTGCTAATTATTTTGATACACATAATGCAAATACGGGATACACTTTCCAACATGTGAAACAACCATGACAATGCTTTTCTATATGAAATTAATTATTGTTGCCCATTATATCAATTTTATAATCTAAATTATTCAATGACTTGACTGATGAAATATAAGTCTGTGTTTTTTAGAAGACTAAAGAATAATATAAACTTTTTAACCTTAATATATTGTAAAGAAATTTATATAAAAAACGTCCCCTCATATATTAAAACAAACTCTAATGATGTCCAAATCTTCAATCAATTATGAGTATTCAACTACTCTTCTACCTTTCTAGTTGAATGTTCGGTAATTTTGTTTAGTTGAATCCATCCACAAAATATCTGATCTGTTTGTATCTATACCAAAGGACGGATTCCACTGATCCCAAGCAATTCCAAGACAAGAAGATGAATGCTCTGCACGCAGTGATGATTCCTTCCCCTGCGCAAGGCAGTATCAATCCTTTCATCAATTTGGCTCGCCTGCTCTCTTCAAGAGGGGTTTTCATCACTTTCGTCAACACGGAGTGGAGCCACAAACGCATGTCAACAGCAGCAGCTGCTGAATTATGCACCTCCACATTTAAGTTTCTTACCATTCCAGATGGGTTGCCACCTGATCACGGTCGTCTCTCCAATCTTCCCGAGTTCTTAATTGCATTGGAAAAACTTGGCCCCGTCCTGGAGCATTACTTGCTGTGCAGTTTATCGGACGGGTCTCCTCCCATCACCTGCATTGTAACGGAAAATTTCTTGTCTTGCACTCACGAAGTGGCCAGCAAGCTTGGAGTGCCCCGAGTCATTTTCTGGACAATGTGCGCCGCCTCTTCTATTGCTCAATCCAACGCCAATATTCTCCTCTCCCGCGGACATATTCCTGTCAAAGGTACAAAATTAGTGGTCCTCAATTTTATTTTGATTGCTCAAAAATGTTTGTAATAACTGAAGGCTTATAATTGCAGCGGAGGATTTGAAGAGGGCGGAGAAAGTGATCACCTGTTTGCCTGGTAATCTTCCACCTCTGTTGCCGAGCGATCTGCTTTCCTTCTACCGTGCTGCCGACACGTCGGACGTTTTGCTCCAGTGGGCTCTACGTGAGTCAGAAATTCAAGGGAAGGCAGAGTATGTGCTGGTGAACACATTCGATGAGGTGGAGGCCCCTGAGACGGTAGGAGCACTATCCATCAATGGCTGTCCTGCTTTGGCAGTAGGACCTGTGTTTCTTCCCAACTTCGTGGAAGGAAGAGACTTGAACGGGCTCGCGAGCCTGTCGGAGCAGGACGAGAGCTGTCTCAAATGGCTCGACGCCCAACAGCCAAGTTCTGTGATATACGTTTCCTTTGGCAGCATCGCCTTCAAAGCGAACGAGCAGCTGGAGGAGTTGGCAGTGAAGTTGGAGAAAAGCGAGCACCCTTTTCTGTGGGTGTTACGATTGGATATCGTGGGAGGCCAGCCCGCGACTCTCCCGGAGGGTTTTGTAGAAAGGACCAAGGATCGGGGACTGCTTGTGAAATGGGCGCCGCAGTTGAAGGTTTTGTCCCACCCTTCCGTAGGAGCGTTTCTTACTCACAGCGGGTGGAACTCGTGTTTGGAGAGCATGAGCATGGGAGTTCCAATGCTTGGATGGCCCTATTTCTTCGACCAATTTCTCAACTGCCGCTTCTGCAAGGATGTGTGGAAGATTGGCATGGACTTGGGGGGCGTGGACGCTGATGAAAATCTGGTGGTTGAAAGGGAGGAGATAGAAAAAGGCGTGAGGAGATTGATGGAGGGTCCGCAAGCGGAGGAGCTTAGAAGAAGAGGCAAAGAGTTGAAGCAAGCGGCACTAAAAGCGGTTGCGCAGGGAGGTTCTTATTTTCTCAACTTGAACAAGTTTATTCATGACATCACACAACTTTCCAAATCGGCTACTGTGGAAGTGGCGTAGCTGTCAAAGCATTTGGCCACTCATCTCACTCTTATTGGCATAGAATTTCTTAACTACTCTGTTTTACCTGCCGTAAATAAAATATAAGTTTATGATGTCAATCAGGATGCCCAATTATTATTTATTTATTTATTTTCAAAAATTATTATATTAATTTTTAGAATTTACAAAACTTATATAAACTTTCACATAGTCATAGTTGTTGTTAAAGTCAATAAAACAAAAATTCAAATATGTTTCCTACAATTCTACCATCTTCAAGAATTAAAAGGAGTCACAAAATCATAAAAGCACATACAACTAAAATACAGATTAGAATCGTTAGCTCGAATAATTCTAAAGAAGCTTTAGAAATTGCAGAGAATGAGCTGAGCACATGATCTCCAATCTATAATATTCCAATTATAATCGACATTGGATGCCCATTTAACCAAAAAATCGAAACAACATTCCACTCTCTAAGAATATGAGTAAAAAACTACAATTACAATTTTGTGAAATGCAAAGAATTCACTCCACATGCAAAGAGTTTGCTGCAAGAAGGCACATAAAAAGTTTTATTATTCAAAAGAGAAACCAAAACCATGGAATCCATCTCATACATAACATTTTTGCAACTTAGTTCATAGATTTTCTCTAGAGCCAAAATGATAGTTCGAGCCTCCATTTGATTATTAGTATCAATCCACATACCAGAAGAGTATAAGAGGAGAACCAATCCAAAACTATCTCTGTCAACTCTACTAATTTCTTGAACTCAAATTACCTCATGAAAACCTATTAGTATTAATTTTTAAAAATCCCAAAAATGAAGAAGACCATTTACATACTCTAAGCACCGTATTGAAAGATTTGATCGGAGAATTAGGATTAGCATAGCCAATCAAATGCCCCAAATCTAAATTCATTGAAATTAGCTTATTAGAAGGAGGTAAGACTAAGCATCCTTAGAGCTCTTAGCCATTAAAATTTATTTAATAGAATCTAAAACCTTCTAACAAATAACTCAGAAAGACTTTGATAAACTTGGAAGATTTGACAATTATTTTCCAACTAAATATTTTAGAGAATGAAAACAAGACTTATTTTCTAGGCAACTAACATAATGGAGGTTGAAGTAGGAGGCCACACCAAAATAGCCCAAAAGTATGCTAGCAAAATAGAATAAACAAAAGGTTGATTCCAAATGTACCACCACTACCTCCAAAGTTGCTCAAAAAAGGAACATTGGAAGAAAAGATAAGACACAAATTTCTCAGTAATCCCACAAAGAACATATTTAGAAGGTCCTTGGAAACCTTTTTTAATCTTATCTTGTTTTAGGTAAGATTTTTATTTTGAAAAAGAAGTCAAATAAAAAAGTTATACTTTGACCAACAATAATTGTTCTTGATCTTTTGTCACCAAGGAAAACCCCATTACCCATTTGATTCATATTCTAAGAGTTGGTATCCACTAGACACCAAATAGACCCCCTTCAAATCATAGCCTTAGGAAAGGGTATCAAAATCCTCTAGAGAACAAGGTTGATATGCTAGTATAGAAGAAAGATCAACTAGATCATTCAAATCACCCCCGCTAGCCAACAAGTCAAATCCTTCCAATAGTATATATGAGTTTTCCACACAAACTAAGAAGTCTTGAAGTTAGAAACTTTAGACCAACTAGCCTCCAAAAAAAATCTTACTCAAAACAACAAGATGGGAAAGGAGGTGAGAATTGAAGGATAAAGATCCCAAGGATCTTCCCAAAAAGAGCATTACAACTTGAATTTACAGTTCATAAAAGTCCTTGTTTATCAATTGATTCTCCCTTTTTAAAAGTATTCTATATAGAGAGTCTTTCCCAACCAAACTCATTCTATATACCTCCTTAGCTTCAATACCATATAAATATTTATGGTAAAGAAGTTTTTCCCAAGCTTAATTGTGTTGTTGACAACATCTCCAAAAGAGTTTAACACCCAAGGCTTGAATATTAAACTCTATCAAGATGTAAACTTATTACCTAAAGTATTCTAATTAATTTTTTGTCTCTAATTTTTTAACAAGAATATATTCATTCTACTTTGTGCATATGCATGTATCTTAATAATAAGGGAAAAATATAGATTAAGAGGATCTTACATCAAGGAATCAAGCCAACATAAAGATCTTGAAGATATATCAAATTTATAATAGTTGTATAATTATTTTTTTAAAATTCTAACAAAATTGACACTATAATCTAATTCTTTAAAAAGTTCTAAAAACGAAGTTAATGGGTTTTCACTATGTTTATACAAAAAATTAAAAAATTCATAAATAATAAAAAATCAATAATTTTTTTGCTTAAATGTCTAAAGTTGGGTGTAATGAAAATGGAATAGTTTTGACTACTCCCTAGTTTATGTCTTAACTATTTATCATTAAAAAAATCAAATTATACCCATAAGGTAGATTGTCTTTTTAGTGCATTATATTTTTCTTAATTTTTTAAATAAATAACAACTTTTCTTGAAATTTCAATTAGCTTCTTGTTTGATTCTAATAACCTACTTATAGTGATTATAAATAAATAAAAACAAGTAAACAATTAAAATATATATTTGAAATTTAGGCTCTAAGATGTATCAAAGAACATTTTATATTTTCTAGGAAAAAATTGTAATATGAGAAAATGTGGGTGAAAGTTATAGTTTTTTAAAAATTGTAAAACGGGGAGAGGTGGGAACTAACACGCTTTTTGTTGGAATAAAAAATAGCTATATATATGTAAAGTAAATATTCTACATTGTAGTCTACTAAAACTATGCAATTATATTGTAGTGTAATATTTTGGAAAAACTATCTTAGTAAAAATTTTCATAAAATTTCTAATGTAGATTGTTTGAAAAAAAAGATTTCACATGCAAATTTTTATTGAAACCATTTTAAATGAAATTGTTAAATTTTCCTAAAGAGGGTTATAACTCTAAACATTCACTCAATACTATATCACTTAATGGAATAGTAGTATTTAATCATGTTTGACTTAGAATGAGATTTTGTCTTTCTTTTATTTAAAAAATCATATTATTTAGAGAGATAAGATAATAGATACCTATTTTAGAACTTACATGAATCTTTACCTTTTTTATTTTCTTATTTCACACCTTTCATTACTTTTAAATTTTAATTCAAATTTCTTCCATTGACCTTTTTGATTTTCTTATTTCACACCTTTCATTACTTTTAAATTTTATTTCAAATTTCTTCCATTGACTAAATTTTAAAGAATTTAAATATTTCCATATTTATCTTCCTCTAAAATTATTATTTAAAATATTCTCTTAACTCTACTATATAATCCTTGGATATTCTCTTATCCTACAATATAATCCCAAAATTTAGATTATTCTCCTATCCCTACAATATAATCCTCTACATAATGATCTTCATTGTTTTCTATTTCCAACATAAATTATAAAATGTCCTTTACCAATAACACCAAACCACAATTCATCTTAAATCAAACCTTAACACATGGGAAGAACTCTATAATAAAGTGAACACCTTGCAATGCTTCAATTAGTACACCACACATAAGACAATCAATATTTTATCAAGATTGGGAGAAAGCCATGCTAGAAGCATGAATTTTCACTACCTCACATTCGCCATAAATCCTTCTAACATAGAATATCTTTGTTTTATTAAAAATAGGGTATATGTTATATAATCCTCTATTACAATATAAAATTTATAAAAATAAATAAAATGAGTTATAAATCATATAATAAAAGAATATTTGAGTTTATAATCTTTATGTTTAAAGATATTTAAATACAATAATTAAAATTCATGTAATAATATACAAAAATTGAAAAAATATTTATTTTAATTATTTAATAATTATATATAATATTCGTTGTATTAATTTTTTATTAATGTTATAAAATATTAATATTTAATTTAAGTTATTTTTAAATATTAATTAAATAATAGTTAAAGATTATTTTTAATTAATAAAATTTGAAAAATTATTTATATTGTTTAATGTAGATAAAGTGAAATTATTATTGACTATTGTATAAAAAAGAAGTTTTTATTTGATTCTCACACACATATTTCTTTTTGTTGAGAAGTGGGTTGATTATATGGAAAATAACTACTTGTACAATTATTATTCTCTATGCAATCCATAACCATGTTGACGATATTAATTCTTGTGCATTAACACATGTTAGAGGTTTCATTATAAGATCTCACTCCTACAAATATACATGTTTTTATTTTCTATTTTGCTTTTGAAAGGTAAAATTATGCTCAAGATAAGTGCCATGTACAAATCCATTATGTTCCTAGTTGATATGCTCTCTTGTGAAATATACAGGCCCAACTAGTGCCTACAAAAGAGCAACAATAGGAACTCAAAGGTTACGGAGAGTTCTTTTAATGAAGTAGTTACTTGAAGTAATATATTTTTTTTGAGATGAACAACCTTTAATGTGTAAAATTCTTGCACAAAAACATCAATCAACCTTATGTGTTAAAACAAGCCTTGCTTGTAACAAACATAAATACATATTATTCTTTCTTCACCATCATTATTTTTTTTAAATAAAATAATTATTGAGGAAGTGTTTAATTATGTAAGAAAAATATTTTTTTAGAACTAGTTTGAAATAAAAATAATTTAATGAAAAATAATCCTTTTTTTTTTAATAAAAAGAGGGTAAAAACTTTATTGAATCATAAACAGCAATACAAGGACCAAAGAAAGAAGCCACAAGTGGCCAAAGACAACAGGAATTAATTCCCACCCAAGAAACACCTCATATCCTCAGTAACCCATTCCTCAAGAACAAGGGCCAAATCAACAGGAAGATTGCCCCAATCATCCACACACCAAGAATCAGTCCTTTTTGAGGCCCATCTAGCCAACCCATCAGCCACCCTATTCCATTCCCGCGGAATATGGCAGAAAACAATGGACTCCAAAGAAGAACACAAAGAAACAATTTGTTTGACAACCACAGCAAGCTACCAATTCGCATCCACCAAATTACGTTTATTCAACATATCAATAACAACCTAAGAATCAGCTTCACAAACAATCCGCCGCCATCCAAGGGCAACCGCACGCTCAATCGCCAAGAGAATAGCACTCGCCTCCATAAGATTATTAGTTTGCAAACCCTGATACAAAGAAAAGAAAAAAACCACCACTCCAAGGTTGTCTCTACCTATACCTCCAACCCCAACATGCCCAGGATTACCCCTAGATGACCCATCCATATTAATTTTTAGTTCACCTAGAGCAGGCGGGCACCAAAAGCCCTCACGAGCAACCCTCTCCCGCCCACGCCTATGATGCACCTTGCAAACAGTACTTTTGTCCCCTGTGGCAAGGCCCAGAGCATTTACAACACCCAAGTCTCTAGGATCAATCGGCACAGACAAGTCACACTTAGCAGTCAAAGTCTCCTGCAGAGCCCGAAGAATACGCCTCCAAAGCTGCCCCATGAGCAATTTTTTATCTAGGAAGATTCTTCTATTACGCTCCAACCAAATTTGCCAAACAATCAAACTAGGGCCAATGCTCCAAGCAATTTTTAGGAAAGAGGTTGTAGCAGGAGGAGAACCCTGTCTCTTCTAGAAATCCTCCAAAGAAGAGACATGACAACACGGAGCGCTCCAAAGATTCCACCAGTAATGCCAAATAGTATTAGTAAAAGAACACTGAAAAAAGAGATGCGATAAGCACTCCTCATGCTGACCACAAAGAATGCACATGGAAGGTCCCTGAAACCCACACTTCCAAAGATTGTCCCAAGTAAGACATTTACCTTGAGCCACAAGCCAAGAGAAGAAATTACATTTAGGCCAGGCAAAGTTATTCCAAACATGCTTCCACCAAGAAACCTGTGAGCTCCCAAAAACTTGCTTATCCAAAACCTGATAGCCAGAGGCAACCGAGAATTTTCCTTTCAAATCAGGTCCCCAAGCAAGCACATCGCTTTCGTGAAGAGAATTACAAACACGACCTGATAAGATCTTAACAAGCTCTTGACGATCCTCCACCGCACCACCAGGGGGCCAATCCAAGGGTTCCTTCCACCTAGACACAGAAATCTGACCCAAAAGATGTTGAGATTTGAAATCAGCCACATGACTCCATCCCGCCTCCGTGAAAATAAGACACAAATCGTGAAGGTGGGGATGCGAGGACACAATGGGAGGATGACCATCCCAAGAATCATGCCAGAAAAGAGCATCTCGACCCTCATTACAAATCCAAAAAAGGCCCTGTTTAACCAGCTTGGCACCACGTTTCAAGGTACTCCAGATCATAGAACCTTTCCCCTCCAAACTAAATCTAACAACCTCTTGACTTTCCACTGCCCCCAAATATTTGAAGGTTACAATTTTAGCCCAACACAAGTTTTGGTGAGAGCACCAACGCCAATACAACTTAGCAGCCAAAGCCTGCCCAATCAAATCTATCCGCCGTAGACCCAGACCCCCCTCCTGCTTTGGCCTACAGACAACATCCCACTTCACTAAACTCCATTTACTATGAAGAAGATTGCCAGCCCAAAGAAACTGACGAGACAATTTCTCAAAATCCTTAATAAAGCTGGAAGGAGCAGAAAGAACAAAACATCTATAAAGAGGGAGAGCCTGGACCACTGACTTTAGAAGAGTCACGCGACCAGTTGAGGACAACCACCTGCAAGTCCAATGGCTGACCAATCTTTGAAACTTGTCAAGAGTCTCCTGCCAAAACCTTTTGGGGAGAGAATGAACAGCAAGAGGGATTCCAAGATAGGAAAAAGGGAGCGAGCCAATCTGAAATTGAAGGATACTAGCAATTCTCCTTTGAATATTCTTAGGAGTGTGAAAGAAATAGATGAAGGACTTCCCCTCATTTATGTGTTGTCCAGAAGCAGCTAAGTAACTGTCCAACACATTGTGCAAATTAAGAGCCTCCTCAACCTTTGCCCTACCCATCAAGGCCGTATCATCCACAAACTGAAGATGAGACTGGGGGGAATACCTTCTCCCCATCTCCATCCCTGAATCTCACCGCAAGCAACCTGAGCACAGATGAGCCGCCCCAGGCCTTCTACAAGGAGGATGAATAAGTACGGGGATAGGGGATCACCCTGTCTGAGGCCTCTAGAAGCACCAAACAAACAAGTGGGTTCACCATTGATAAGCATTGAAAAGGAAGAGGAAGTGACACAACTTCTAACCCAATCAATCCAACCCTCAGCAAAACCAAAAGCTCTCAGGATTTTAAATAGAAAGCTCCATTTAACCCGATCATACGCTTTAGCCATGTCCAGTTTAATAAACATAGATTTATCTTTTGAGGATTCCATATAGTGAATAGCCTCAGCAGCAATAACCACCCCATCCATGATCTATCTACCAGCAACAAAACCCCCCTGTTCCTCAGAGATTAGACCATCGAGCCAAGGTTTTAGCCTTTCCGCTATCATCTTAGTAATAATTTTATACACAACATTACATAGCGCAATAGGCCTGAACAGATCTAAGGAATTAGCTCCCTCCTTAGGAATAAGAGGTAAAAAAGTAGCATTCAGAGACTTCAACATTTATTTATTCATATAGGATTCCTGGACAACATCTAAAAGCTCCAATTTAACCACTTCCCAGAACTCCTGAAAGAATTCAATAGGGAACCCATCAGGCCCAGGAGCTTTACCTTTCTTCATCTGGAACACAACATTCTCAAGTTCTGACAAGGTGATAGGGGCAAGCAATGAATCACTCATTTTATTATTCACCAGCTTCGGAATACAATCTAAAATTCTTGCTTCATCCTCCTCAGCAGGAGGTGAATCCTCAGAGAATAAGGTAGAAAAATACCGAATGCATTCGGAAGAAATAGAAGTGGAAGAGGACAAAGTTTCCCCATCAGGCAACAACATAGAAGATATAGCATTACCTTGTCTCCGATCTTTAACAGAGTTATGGAAAAAAGAAGTGTTCTGATCCCTAGCCTGAAGCCATTCAATGCGGGACTTCTGTTTCCAGAAGATCTCCTCTCTTAACTCCCATTCCTCAAGCTCTTTGGTTGCAGCACTCTCAAACAGGCTCAGCTCCTCCGAGAGGCCATGATCTCGAATCTGTCTGGTAATAAGGTCAAGATTATCCTGTGCCTTCTGTTTTTCCTGAAACAAATTACCAAAATGCTGCCTATTCCATCTTTTCAAACTGTATTTAACAAACTGAATCCTCTTTGAGAAAGAGTACATCGCAGTGCCATATGTTGGCTTCCCTCGATCCCACCAGCCAGGGAGAAGATCATGAAGAGATTCATCCTGAAGCCACATGAGTTGAAACTTAAAGGTCTGTCTAGCACACTGCTAAGACATATCAACCACCAGTTTAATAGGCCAATGGTCAGAGCCTCGACCATCCAGAATTTCAGAGCTAGTCATCCATCTATCCCCCAGCCAAAAGCTAGACACCATAAATCTATCAAGTCTTTATGAAATAGAAGCTTCTCCAATTCTTCTATTATTCCAAGTAAAACGACCATTGCCCGGCTTGATATCCACAAGATTCAAAGCAGAGATATTGTCCTAGAGCAGCATCGCGAAAGCCTCTAGCCTTGCAATACCACCCTGCTTCTCCGTAAGCTCCTTGATAGCATTAAAATCACCTCCAATAATCCAAGGATGATAAGGAAATAAGCTATGAACTAGACGAATGTTGGACCACAAGAGTTGCTTACCCTGCAACTCCACAGGCGCATACACATTGGAAAAGAGAGCTATTTCCTCTGTCATAAAACAAGAGGCCACCAAGGAAAGGGATGACTTAAAAGACACCCACCAAAGGGGGAAGATCTTCCGTGGGTTCCATAAGCACGCCACCCCTCCAGAAGACCCCTGAGCACCAATGCATTGGCAATCCCCATTCCACCATAATTTAGGAGCTAAATCCATCATACCCTCCACAAAGAGCTTAGTCTCCTGCAGAAAAAGAACATCAGGCGAATGACTCCTAATCAAATCCCGAACAACTTTTTGTCTAGGGCCACTGTTCAAGCCCCTTACATTCCAAGAGAGAACTATCATTTCAAGGAGCATGAAAAATGTGAGTCCAAAGTCTTGACTGACCCTGATTCCACCAAAGTCTCCCCTATCATCTTAATCTTTTCCTCATCCTTCTTCCTACCCAGCTTAGAAATTTTCTTCGGCCCCCCCTTCTTGAGAACCTTTTGCAAAACACCCAACTGCGAGGATGTCTTACAATTCTTCTTACCCACCTCTGAACCCACTTTCTGCAAGAGGCGATCCTTATCTACAACATCTTTCACTACCTCAGCACTACCACCTGACACATTATGTACCCCCACCTGTTGAACTGTCTCGAGAACCAAAGTCCCATCAACATGTGGTGTCATAATCACCTCTGAATTGAGCTTTTCCTGGCCAGGATCTTTCCTAGCCTCTTCTAGGCAAGGCACATCCGAACCCCCCTCCATTTGGGGAGCATGCATAGCCACAACCGGAGGGTCATGCTGATCAATATCCAAAGTCCCATGATCTAGATCTACAAAACCTGGGTTCACCTCCTGCTGAGTAAGATCCTCCAACACTTTGAACCTATTAAAGGTGTCCTCCTCCTGTCTGTCCTTCAAAGTCCGTTTATGACCTTTATTTTTGTTTCGGCCTCTAACGGGGATAAAACCATCTTCCTTACCATTGCAACCCAGAATGGGATCTTTTCCCTTATCCACTCTGGGCGTATTATTTGAAGGCAAAGGATGTTGGGCCTCCAGAGGTTTAGCCTTTGGACATCTGTGCTGGAGATGGCCATACTCATGACAGAAATGACAACGGAAAGGAATCGTTTCATAATCAAGTTGTTGCACCCATGAATACTCACCTGCATTCACTTCTAAGGCGTCTAGCAATGGCTTACTTAAATCAATTTCTACACAGAACCGGGCAAAATTCATTACCTTTTTGAATTGTGTTTGCTGAGATGAACCCATAGGTTTCCCAAGCTTTGAGGCCAAAAGGCACAACACATCCTCACGCCAGCATTCCACAGGGAGCCTTGGAAAACGAACCCAGACCAGAACCCGATTCGGAAGTTCCTCCGCTGAGTTGAAACCAGCATGCCATGGCTTAATGAACAAGCCCACCTGGTTGTAGAAGTATGGCCCCCCTTCAAAAGCCCTATTCTGATCAGCCAAATAGTCAAAAGTAACCATGAAATAGTTATTTGCCAGGAGGCGGATCTCCATCTCACCCTCAGGCATCCATGTCCTTTGAGCCCACATGTCCAAAAATTGCAAAGAAATTTTCAAACCCAAGAATTTACAATAAAGAGAATGTCTAGAATAATAATCAATGTCTTCAGCCATCATCTCCATTGGAATGACAACATTCGTCCTCTCTTTACACCGTTCAAGGCACCCATTAATCTTCAGAATTCTAGGCCCTCCTGTCAAGCCCGTCTCAACTCTTTCAGGTTCCATTGAGAAAAGGTTGTTATCAAAGACCTTTGAGCCCTATAGAGAGGGATTTGAACCGAATGCTGAATGGAAATCCATTTTGGGGCCACTCCCAGAAGATTCCCCGTGCAACATAGAGGAAAAGGAGAACCCTAGTCTATCATGCAAATCCACAGGAGCCCCAGAGGAACACAAACAACACCCAAAGGAAAATGAATCACGCAATCCCACACCTCCTCAGGTGAGGGTACACTAAAACCACCAGCCGATGCACTAAAACCCACAGACACCGCCCACACCAAACCCCACTCGCAACCCAACAAAGCCCACCAAACACCCCAACCGCACTCCACCCATGCAGCCACGGCCCACGCACGTCCCAGCAAATTTCCCCACACCAGACCTCTGCCACCAGACACAAAAGAAAAGAAACAGGCTGGCCGCGAGCAGGAAAAAGACCCCAGCACCAACCCCGCCCACACACCACCCGCAGATCACAACAAGAAGCCCGCCCCCCCGCAAACAAACAGACACCCACTCCAAGCAACGCATGACCAGGCAGAGAAAGAAACGAGCTAGGGCGCGGATGCCCTAGCTCGGCACACACAGAGCGAAGGAGCCATCTTTCACAATTCCTCTCACCGAAAAATAATCCTTTATAGCTACTATTTTGTTGAGTTTTTTCTTCCTTGATGATAATTATTGTAATTGAAGTATTGTTATAAAGAAAATAGCTACTATTTTGTTGAGTTGTTTCTTCCTTGATGATAATTATTATAATTGGAGTATTGTTATAAAGATTTGTTATTATATATATTCAATATTTTTGTTTTTTTATAATCATCTTCTTTTTAGGAAACCATGACATAATTTATAAACCTCACTATCTTTCTTCCTAATACGATCAAAAAATTTCTCGACTAGCTCTTTTTGGGTGCCCAACACATCCTTTTTTCTATTTGAATACATATGTACAATTAAATACATGATTTTATCTTTATTCTAATAATTTTCTTCCATATATGTAAAAAATATCATTGAGAATAATACAAGCATGAATGCAAATTGTATATAGAGACAATCATAAATTTTACTAATGTAACTAAAATTATCAACAATGATTTATAGCTATATTGTACTAGTAGAGTTTATAATCCCAACATCAAACATAAAAAATATTAATAATATCTACATTTTATTATTTTATATTTATGCTTGTTTGGTTTTAATTTCACCACTTGTTTTAAGCATATTCAAAATAATCATGCATCACCATAACTTATTTTTTATTTTTTAAAAGATGGTTGTCATGAATTTAGGAGATGCCAATAATAGTGAAATGAGTGTCTGAATGCTTTGACAACTATGCTACTCTAACAAAATCCATTTTGGAAAGTTGGGTCATGTCATGAATAAACCTATTCAAGTTGACAAAAGAAGAACCTCCCTTCACAACTACTTCAAATGCCCTATCCAACTCCATGCCCCTTTTTCTCAACTCCTCTACTTTTGAACCCTCCATTAGTCTACTCATACCTTTCTCTATCTCACCCCTTTTAACCATCACATTTTCATCAATTTCCACACCCTCAAAGTTTATGCCAATCTTCCACACATCCTTGTAGAAGTGGTGGTCTAAAGATTGGTTCATGCTCCATATCTCCTTCATGATACTCTATCAAATTAGTAATCTTAGACATAAAAGATTCTTATCCCACTCAAAAGCTCTACCTCAAAAGCATTTCCTAAATCATGCTTCTTCAAGATCTTGTATGGTCCAAATTTCTTCATTTTCAACTTGTTATATATGTTCCCATTGGGAACCTTTATTTCCTCAAGTAAACCATGACTTCATCCCCAACTTGGAATTCATTAAATCTCAACTTCCGATTTTCCTTAGCCTTGTATTGAGAATTCATCTTCCAAAAAATCTCCTCCCATAAATCCCATTCTTCTAGAACTCAGAATTCAACCCTCAACACTCCTAGAGCCACTCAACCCTAGCTTTCTGCTTCCAAAAAATCTCCTCCCATAACTCCCATTATTCCAAAACTTTCAATGCCCTAGATTCCTCCGTTAGCAAAGTCTTTGTCACCCCATTCTCCTTGATTATTTTGGTAATTCCATCGAGCTCAGCCTGTGCAATAGACCTAGCACTGAAAACATTTCTGAAGCACTATCGGTTCCAATGTTTAAGCTAGTATTTAACATACTGAAGGAGCTTAGAAAAGACATAAATCGCCATGCCATAGAAAGGTCTCCCATCTCACCACCACTAAGCCACATGGCCATAGAGATCAAGATCACGTATCTACATCAGTTGGAATTTGAAGGAGGAAGTTTGAGGCCCTTGGGAAGAAAAAATAGAGAGCTTTATCGTCCAATGGTCCGAGCCCCTCCAATCCAAAATCTTTGAACTAGAGGACCACATACCACCAACCCAAAAGCTAGAGACCATAAACCTGTCCAGATGTTCTGCAATGCAGTTGTCACCAACCCTCCAATTGTTCTAGGTAAATTTATAGTTTCCTAGCTTGACATCCACAAGATTTAGAGCAAAGATGTTATCCTAAAAAAGCAAGGCGGAAGCTTCCAGCCTTGCAGTACCACCCCTCTTCTCTGCCAACTCTGTAATAGCATTGAAGTCACCCCCAATAATCCAAGGATGGTAAGGAACCATGTTACAAAAAGAATGAATGTTGGACCATAGGATTTGTTTTCCCTGTAGCTCCACAGGTGCATACACATTGGAAAAGAGAACATATTCCTTCATCTCAAAGCAAGAAGCGACCATGGAGAGAGAAGAATTAAAGGAAACCCACCACAACGGGAAAATCATCCTTAGGTTCCATAAGCAACCACTACCCTAGAAGATCCTTGAGCACCAATGCATTGGCCTTCACCATTCTTCAAAAATTTAGGCTCTAAGCTCATCATACTCTCAATAGAAAGCTTGGTTTCCTACAGAAAAAGGACATCAGGAGATTGATTTCTAACCAAATCCCGAAAAAAAATTTGTCTAGGGCCAATGTTCAATCCCCTTGTATTCAATGAAAGAACTATCATTTCAAGGGGCTCGAGAAATTTGAATCTAGAGTCTTAACTAACCCTAACTCCACCAACATCTCCTCTATCAATTTAATCTTTTCCCCATCTTTCTTTCTACCAAGCTTAGAGACTTTCTCTGCCCCTACTTTCCTAAGATCTTTCTGCAATATACCCAAATGAGGAGTTGACTTACCAATCTTTCCCACTTTTGTGCCTGCTTTCCATGTGGGGAGAGATAAATATTCACTTCCCTTAACTACTTTGAGAACCCAAGCCGAATCCTCCTGAGCCACCATCTTCTAGTCTGTATCCAAATTCAAAGTCCCATCATCCTGCGGAGCAAGAGGGACCCCAACACAAAGTCATACCTGCCTCGGATCACCCCCATCCTACTCTAAGCTTGACAAACTCAAATCTAACCCCTTCTAGATAACCTACACTATCTCACTAGGGGGTCCTTGTTATGCATATTATGTAGTCCCTTGGTCCAAATCTACCAATCCAAGATTCACTTCATGTTGGCTTAGATCATTCAACATCTTGAATCTATTGAATGTATCATCCTACCACCTTTCTTTCCAAGTCCTTTTTTTCCCCTTAAATCTATTTCGAGCTCTGACAGGAGTAAAACCATCATCCCCTACATCACCACCCTAAATCTGATCCTTGCCCTTATTCATCCTAGGAGGATTGCGAGGAGGAAGAGAAGGTTGAGTCTCTACTGGCTTGGCCTTCGGGAATCTATACTATAAGTAGCCATACTCATGACAAAAATGGAAACAAAAAGGAGTGTCTCATAGTCTAGCTGTTGCACCCAAGAATACTCTCCTGTACACACTTCTATAGAATCTGGAAATGGTTTACTTAAATCAATTTCCACACAGAACTGGGCATATGTTGTTGGAAAATATGCCTCAATCTCATAGGCTGAAACCTCTGAGAAAGCTTAGTCGTTGTGACATTTCTGTTGTCTGGCTGACTGGCAGTTTACCTTGTGTTTTGCTCATGTCGCCAAGACAATGCTTTTGTCTTGTCGAAGAAGCCTATCGCTATGACTTGTGGCCTTCGTTGTAATCTCCTACCGAGTGGAATGTCTAGGCGACATAAGGGTTTGTTATCTGGCTTCAGGGAGACTCATGGTGACTTAGAGTCTTCGGGATAACAAATGGATTCGGCAGGAAGTCATGGTGACTGGGAGAAGTCTCACCGATAAGCAAGAGTCATCAGGGTGACTTGAACTCTCGGGAAGATCTCTTGGTGACTGGGGAATGTCTTGCCAACAGTGTTAGGGGTCATCGGTGTAACGTATTGTTTCGATATGATGTCTCATCAAATATCAGAAGTCTCGCCAATAGCATGTGGGGTCATCAGTTCAGTGTGACTCTTGGTGAACTGTTGTTTCGAGATAACATGGAAGCCTCAGTAAGAAGTCTTGCCAAAGGTTGATTCTCTCGCCGATAGTGGAACACATTGATATGACTTAAAGGATTTGGTATGAAGTCTTGGCGAAAGCAGTAAGTCTGGCCGACAAGATTGAATCGAGGTGACTTGGAACCTGTGGGGTGATGTCTTGGCGAAGATAAATTGTCTTGCTGATGGAATCCTGACTTCAGTGTAACTCTTGGCGACTGTTGTTTGGAGTTCGGTATAACATGAAGCTCAGTGTGAGGTCTCGGCGAAAGACAATAGTCTTGCCGATGAGAACATTCACATCTATTTGACTTGAAGACCTCGGTGAAACCTCTTGGTGACAATTGAATGTCTTGGCGATAGCGTTGGCGGATGAGTTCAACTAGGGGTCGGTGAGAGGTCTCGCCAATCATGCCGATAAGGTGACTCTTGTTGATAGATGGATGTTGATAGGAATACAATGGGTTTCAGCATGACTTGAAGACTCGATATGATCTCCTCGCGATAGCATTAGTCTCACTGATGTGCATACTATGGTCGATGTAACTTGTGAACTTGGTGGAACCTCTTGCCGATGGAGACGACTCTTGGTGACACCGTGTAAATGGGTCTTGTGGCATCAGGGAGACACTTCTTGTGTCTCACCAACATGCGACACAAGTTGATCACTGTTGACCAAGTAAAGGTTGTCCGACGTGGTATGATGTGGACCAATCCGAGAGGGCAGAGTGAACTGTTTTGCTGTGAGACTATTGCGACCGTTTTTGTGTGGAAAGGAAAAATCTACACGAGGAAGTGGAAACATCTTTGAGTTGATAACGATGTCGAGATGGAGGTTGCTTTCTGACTGTTGAGAACGAATGCATATATGTATGCATTGGACGTTCTAGAAAGACACGGAGCAAGAGAGATGGAAGTTGATAAGCCAGAAAGCTGAAGAGCCAAGAGCCAGAGAGAGATCAATAGAGAAAGGCCAAGTGGCTGGCTGACAGGCTGAAGCCATGAGGTCGAGGCAGAGAGTGAGAAAGGCAGAGTTATGCTGCTGGAATCTCTCCTGATCATGAATGCCATGTTTGATCTCTCAAGGATAGTATGTTACCAGTTGTATCCAGAATGAACAAGATGAATCTCTGAAGAGGCTATGAGCCTGAATTTGTATTGTAACCATTCTGTTGCTGAATAATATAATGGCTCGATCTTTGGAGTGTGGGGTTTTTTATCCGAAAGGATTTTCCCCACGTAAATCTTTGTGTTCTAGTTTTTTGTTTCATCTTTTATGTCTGCTAGTTCGTGTAGTAGAATCTATTAATGCTTGATGTTGAATTTACATGTGTTTCTCTCAAATGGATCAATGTGGGAAATGAACTGTGTTTGTTCCACATTTGGACATAGTTGTACATGTCTTTGAGGAAACCTAATCGAAATGAAAGTTACTAAAGGCACTACTGTATGGATTTTTCACTAGATGCGCTCCTAGATTTCCTTACATATGTCATTACCTTTTTGAATTGCATCTATTGTGACGAACCGATAGGCCTACCCAACATCGAGGCCAACAAGTACAACACATCCTCACACCAACATTTGATTGAGAGCCTCGGTAGACAAACCCAAATTGGAACCTGGCTCAGGAGCTCCTTAGCCAGATTAAAACCCGCATGCCAAGGCTTGATAAACAAGCCCACCTGATTGTAGAAGTAAGGGCCCCCTTCAAAAACCTTATTCCAATCAACCATGCAGTCAAAAGTAACCATGTAGTAGTTGTTCGCCAGAAGCCGAATCTCCATCTCCCCTTTCAAAAACTAAGTTCTCTGAGGCCAAGCCTCCAAAAATTACAGTGAGATTCTCAGACCCAAGAACTTACAATACAGGGAGTGTTTAGAATGATAATCAATATCCTCCACCAACATCTCCATCTGAATCACCACATTCGGCCTCTCCTAGCACCTTTCTAGACAACCATTGATTTTCAAAATCCGAGTACCACTAGATGAATCTGATCCATCAAACCCTAAATCCAAAAAAAATAAATTATTATCATAAACCTTCGCATCATGTGACAACACCTTAGCACCCAAAGCCAAATAGTGATATGATTTCATACCTCTACATGTAAGTTCTTTAGGTGCTTTGCAAAATTTTCATCCTCAACACCGCTCTTTTCTACTTTTCCCATCTTCGTCAACTTAGAAGCATTCCTCAAACTATTCCCATATACAATCTAGAATGGAGATTTATGAGTACTCACACTGATAAAATTATTGTAAGAAAAAATTTCCTTTTGTAAAATCAAATCCCATCCCTTGGGCTTATATCCTACTAAGCATCTTAGCAAGTCGCCCAAACTCCTATTCACCACCTCTATTTTTCCATCAATCTATGGATGGTGTACAAAACTGAACTTTAAATCTATCTTAAAATTCTTCCATAAGGTCCTCCAAAAAAATTGTTAGTGTATTAAGTAAATAACTTAGATTAATCTCTCGGGTAGTTTTGTTTCCCATATCAGGAAGTTTTATACTTGTTGCTTTTTTCTTTCCTTTAAAAGGTTGTACCATTATATAATTTAATCATCTCAATTCATTCACTCCTTTTTGGTGAAATAGCATTGTGCTTCTCTCTATTTTGTGAAGGCTTTCTATCGTAGGGCAAGTTGGTCATAGTTTTTCAGATTTTGCTTTATTGGATGAGTATTTGGCAGGCATCTCAAATTTGTTTGTGGAGTCTCATCTTGTAGATTTGGGAGATAGTTGAGGGGATTTATCTCCTCTTTGATGAAAATTTTACCATGGTTGTTGATACATCTAGATTATCTTTTGAGATTGACATTGATGACCCTTCACTTGATTTGTCACATTTCTTGGTTGTTTTTTATCATGATTATGTGGTGGATTATTCATGCTTGGAGACTCCTCACTCTTCATATATTTCTATTTGGATACTTCCTCCCTCTTTTTAGTTGGACATGGAGTGGCTTCTTCTGGTGGACTTGTTTCTTCCTAAGGGGAGAGGAGTTTCTTGTAGGCATTGGATCATCTTTTGTTTTCAAGCATGCTTCATCAACATTGGAGCTTCTTCATTATGGGAGAGATATAATATCTCTCTTTTTCCTTCCTATGGGGGGATCATTGATTATATATACATGATGTATGTAGTCCTTGGGGAGTGTGATTGAGTCCTCCATTCATGCATCATTTTTTGGTTTCATTTCTCTCTTTTGGAGAGGGGTTTTTTCCCATTGGGTTTTTCTCCTTTTCTCCGGTTGTGAGAGATTTCTTTTTTGCATTGTAAATGGGTACCTAAACTGGTTGTGTAGTCAAGACCCATATTTCATTTTTTATTTTTTGCATCTTCATTCTTCCTAAGTTTGCACTTAAGGGGGGTTGTTAGTGTATTAAGTTTAACTTAGGTTAATATCTCTGGTAGTTTTGTTTCCTGTATCAGAAATTTTTATACCTGTTGTTTTTTTCTTTCCTTTAAAAGGTTATACCATTATGTAATTTAATCATCTCAATTCATTCACTCCTTTCTGGTGAAATAGCATTGTGCTTCTCTCTATTTTTTGAAGGTTTTTTGATTGAAAATGGTGCTCTTGGGGGGTGGATGATACCAACAATAACCAACAAATTTGGTATCTTTCAAATATGAAACTATACTCATTGGTAGACCATGTAGTCTTACCACCTCTCTGAAAAGAAATTTTTTGTGTCCCCCAAATGTTGTAGGTTAAAAGTGTGGTTTAGACCCTAGATCCATTTTTCCTAAATCATGCTTTTTAGGTTTTTTCTTCTTTATTGCAAAATGGAAGATATAAAATCAAAGAAGCTAGAAAAGTTTGGACCCCTAACAATGAAGTATGAGTTCCAAGAATACCAAGGGTATATAAGATTACCTCCACTATACAATACATCTCTAATATAGACAGGTCTTGGCCATATCAATTTCAAGGACTTTAGAACAAGAACCTTTGGAGAGAACAATACTACAAGAGCAAGAATCATATCCAATTTTGGGTTGGCTCATATTGCTAGGTTATCATCCTCTCTTCATTGTCTCAAGCTCATTTTGGCATGTTTTTCTTATTATGATTCAATCGCAAGGACATGCAAAAATCTAGATGGTAACCTTGTCCTAAAAAATAACCTAGATGTCATAGTTCATGTATTTTTCTTGTCATTCAATGCACTACTAAGGACTCTAATAAAAGTGAAAGAAACATAAGAATTTCATTAACAATGAGGAACACAATGTCAGGCACCTAAGCAATTATTGTTTAACAAATACAAGAAAGGTGATCATGAAAATTACCAAGAACCTAACAAGGATATATTTCTAGAATGAAATAGGTGATATCAACACATTGTTGAATAGATTAATGGGAAGATTGAAGTTGAAATCATATCATACCTATATGAGTTTATCTACATTATTCTTAAGGTTTTTGATTATATTGACTAAGCATAACTAGTCAAGGACAACCTAAACTATTAGTTGATTAATGTTTAAGTGACCAATAAGTTCCTTGTGAGTTTTTATATTGCGTACCTACTAGAAATACAAGCCACATTCTTGGGGATAACAATAAAATAAACTATTGGTGAGGAAAATAGAATTTTTTTTTAGGAATATTAGATCCCCAACTAGAGCTCAAGGACCCCTAAAAATATTATAAGAGGGTTAATAATGCATTTATCTACCCTATCATCAAAGAACTATTTAGGGATGAATCAATAAGGATTTCAAATGCAACTAAGAAAATGATATCTAGATAGGTACATTAGTTTATCCAATTCCCTAAGTATACTTATATTTGAACATTAGGCTTCTTAGAAGCCCCATTCCTACTACCAAGATTTTGTGGTGATAAGTTGATACTACTAGAGTTTACATAACAAATTAAAATGGAAATACATAAGAAAATTATAGATAAGCATAATTTTGGTATGTATTTTCCTTTCTTTTGTCATTATTATTTCCCCAATGTAGTGTGTGCTAGAGAATGTAAGGAAGAGCTTTATTTCTTGAATTTCAAGATATATATTAATCGAGCTAGATATGACCTAGAAAATAAAGTGAAGAATTTTTTGGGCTTGATTATAAACAAAAAGAAAATATGGATGAATTATTGGTTGATTTTCACAATAACTTTGATGTTAGAAAAGAGGATTCTATCAGTTAACTTTGAAGCAGATGAAAGATATGGGAATTTTTGAGGACATCCCTAAATAGGTGAAGGACAATGAGAAAATTTAGAATCTAAAGTATGATCCATAGAATATAGATAGTATGCCTCTTGTAATGATCAATTGGGTAGTTGTAGAAGATTGTGATTTAAAGATCATAAATCAAAATATAGAAAATTACTCCTTGGGATGGCTACAACATCGTAAAAAAAATGGGAAAGGGAAATAAAAGAGGAGGAAACAAAAGAGCGGTCCTCCCCCTACATATAAAAGGTCTAGAACAAAGAAGGTTCATCCTCTCATGGATAAATTACGCAAAGCCTTGGAGCAAGCTCAAAATACTAAAACAACTATTTAAGTAGTGGTAATAGTAGGATTTAGAGTACAAACTTTGCAATAGGTTAATCGGGTAGATAATAAGATCTCATTCTCCCTTCACCATCATTGTATATAGAGAAACTGAGGAAAACTTAGTTTGTGTCATCTCCTTCCTTCAAGAGGACCCATTTTTCTCCTCCCACCAAGTCACCACCAAAGACACCTACTTCAACAACCCCAAGTACCTTAGAGACTCAAAAGGATGAATATCCTAAGGATACTAGACTAAGAATTTTTTTGAAAAAATATAAGAAAAACTTAAAATTGGAGAGTTCAGATATACTACAAACACCTTAGTCTCCTCATAGCATGATTGAGCTATAACATATGATACAATTTAGATAAAGGATATTAATGATGAAGGTGACAAGATAGGACAACAAGAAGTGCAAACTCCTCTAAAAATTCCTCCTTAGTAGTATGTAATGAAGTCACCTTCTAAGATCCCTCTTCAATAAAAAGTAGCTTAGTTTCCTCATAATTCTCCACGACAACAACAAAAATAGGTAATTTTAGAATAAAACATATATAATACACCCATTGCCCCAACTTGGTTTAAGTTGGATTATTTTGCCAAGAAAAGTATTGCACAAGTGCAACAAAATGTGGACTTAGTAGTAGTGTAGACCTATAATGGTTAATAAAGAAAGACCTTGGGCGAACCCCAAAATTCTCTTAGCCATCAGGGTAATTCAAAACAAGGAAAGGACTATTGAAATAGCAACTCCTATGGTGGAAAATAATGCTAGAGAAATGACACCTTAGGATTATCAAGTAGCCCAAGTCAATCTGGGAAAAAAATTTAAGTGAACAAGAGGTGGTCTCTCTTGGTACTACAATAGAGACTATAAAACTGAGAGTTACCAAATATGAGGAAACTCAAAAGTGACTTAATGAATAACTACAAGATTACACAAATCTTGTAAAAGAATTGATAACTCCCAAAGCTTACATACCTAGCACTTCAACGGATTTCATGATTTTCATGTCTAGGAGTGAGGTTGATAATTTCTATAGTTTATAAAGAAAAATGAGTCAGATTTGGATGCTTTTGTAGATACAATGGAAATTGAAGCTAATAATCAAATTGAAATGGGTTATAAATTTCATCAGTGGGCCACCCACTTCCAGATCAAATTATGGTCCAAATTTTGAATTTAATAAGGTTAGAGGATGGAATGTATGAATTTGAGTTTTCATTACTCAGACAAGTAGGTAAAGAAAATTTTAAGGTATTAATTCATAATAATATTTTATAGTAAGATGATAAGGATTTTATAAAAAGTATTATTAAGGCTATAGCCTTCAAAAGGGACTTGTTGGTCTAGAATATGCAAAAGTGCCAAAAGAAAGAGTGGAACTCCATAGAATCAAGGAAAATTTTAAAGATTTTGTGGGATAGATCATCATTTTAGATTTAGTAGATATGGAAAATCATAGGTCATAACACCAATGCAAGAGATTGAAGAAGTAGTTTAAGGTAACATAGAGCAACTATGCAACAAAATGGATAAAATGTGATAGGTCATCCAATGAATCTTAGGTCATATTTCAAGACCTTGGATAATGGGTTAAATGGTATGAGAAATCAATTTGAATTTTCCTAGAAGATGTGTGAAGAATCTAAATTTAGGGTGAATTTTCTAAAGGCTCCAAATAATGAAAAGTGAAGTAAGTGCCTAAATGACTACATAGAGTACAAGCATGAGAATTAGTAGTGAAATTTTGGCCTTAATTGGAAATTATTACATATGAAATATTATTAGACATATTCTTTGATTATTTATTTTATTTGTGATGTAATTGTAGAGGAGGGGGACCAACCACTCAATGGCTCCAGGTCATGGAGAGCTAAGAGTTGAAGGATGCCCTAATCTACCTCAGGTTGGACAATTATTTAGGATAATGTTTGATATTACAGATAGAGAATGAAGAGAACTCTCAGTGCGTCTATCAATCTACTGACTTGAAGGTTATGTTTGGGCTAAGTGAGTAGGTTTCAAGAACCCAGACTACAACTCTGTCAACTCTATACTAGAGGACAACAATGCAGAATAGGGACAACAATGTGGTGCGCTAGAATCTCATAGGTGTGATGTCCTCCATATAGACAGATAGTGAAAAAGGACAGTTAGAAGTGTTGGAAATCAACTAAAAACTTAGTTTCTAAAGTTTGAGGTGATGAGGAAAGCAAGAAATGACAAAATAACTAAACTACTAAAAGAGATTGTATAAGAAATGACAAGAATGAGAAGGATAAGAGTTCAACTCATGAAAGGTCTGGTTCTCCTGCAAGCTCCACACAAACAAGTACCTACACATAGGAGAGTGGGGAAAAATGTTGGGGCTATTTCAAAGCTTGTCACAATTAAACCCCTGTTTAGATGTTTCCACCTCCACAGACAATAAGATAGATAGAGAAATAGAAATGCAATAAAGAAAGTATGTTGGAAAGGAAAATACACCAAATACTACAAGAAGCACTATACTACTCAAATCCAACAAAATTGTAGTAGTAAGCAAATAATACCACCCTCAACTAGAGGCACCCAAGGCCAATGAGAGAGGAATGCAAGTCTGCAACCATGGAAAAGTAGACATGGATGCAACGATGCCGAAGGAAGTCTCACAAGACACCAAATTTCAGCTTCTAAGGTAGATGTGAAGAATGTTCTGATGCTGGAATGGAATAGTTGATAGTGCAACAAGTAGCTAAGAAGTGTGAGAGAATGTGAATATTGTGTCAAGAATTTCAAGAATTGTGAAGAAGTTGGAATGAATAGGAAAGATATGCATTTGAAGATGATTTTTGGAGGGATAGAGACATTCAAAGGTTGGTTGAAGGGCATAGATACATTACACTTTGACCCTAATGGTGAACATAATGCCTCTGCAAATTCTAGAGGTAGGAATCCTATCAGAACGATAACACGTCACATAGATGTCCATGTGTCCCTGATAGAAATTCCCCCACTTACACTACAAACAGGTGAAAAGTGGATGGAGTATGAACAGAGGATGTGGAATTACATTGTCAAGTTTGATTTTTCTAAGGTGAAAGGTGTAAACAGGGATCTTGCAAGGGGGTGCAAATTCACGCCTATATAGTTTTCTCCCACTTTAGCGAACATGAGTTCCAATGAGTTTTTGATAAATTAGGTCGAAAGAGTTCCAAGAAAATATACCTAAACCATCGAAGAAGAAAAGCACAATCTAGCATGCTCGAAAGTGCAGGGTAGGAAAATGGCTCCACAGGTACTTGGTTCTGAAGAGAGTCGAACAAAGTGCACTGGAGGGCCACAAACTAATGACAAACAAATCCCACAGGATGAAAGCACTTCATAGGTCCTCAAACATGCAAAGGAGGTGCCCCCCAGGTGCTCAGTCCTAGAGGAAGTTGGATGTGAGGGACTACTTAGATTTAGATTTGAAAGAAGCTTTACAAGTGCACCTACAAAGCAACATGTTAATCTGTAGACAAAACATGTTAGATATCAAAAAGAAGCCATGCAGGTAGAAAAGTAGATAGTCACACAAACAGTCAAAAATTGAGGGAAGAGCTTTCAAAGGGGTCCCTCAAGAACCTTTCAAAAGAAAACCTGGGGTCCACTCAAGGGACACTCTATTTGAAAGTTCAACAATATTTTTTCACAAATAAATTCAACATCAAGGAATCCTTTTGAAAGAATTGACTTCATCAATGAATTTGAAAGGAAGAAAGACCCCTCGAAAAGGGGAGGTCAAAAATTCACCCACAGGAGAAGGTGCTCCCTCCTTGGAGGGAAGTATTTTCTCAAATTATTTCTTTATGAACCCATGCTGAAGGAAAAATATTCCTCTAGGGGTCCTTGTTGATGAATGCAATTTTTGAAAAATAAATATGTTCAAGAAGGGACTCATTGGCCATCAAATACACCTTTTGAAAATTGAAGCAGTATGAGAGATCCCCTTAGGATAGTGCATGCCAAACACAAAGGCATGTGACATCCTAAGGAGAGAAAAGAAATAGTAAAAAGTGGTGTTGTGGCTCATGGAACACAATGAGATGTAACTACATGGTAATGTTGTTGTGCACATGAGGGACTTAACATGAGCACCACAACATCACCAAAAAAAAAAAAAAGAGCAAGATGAAAAGAAAGGACAAACTAGGACATAACAAACAAGAGACAGGGGGATCTAATATTTCAGGGTCAAAGTTGCTCATAAATATAGATAAACATATATAATAGTATATATTAATGAACTATCATCAACCCCCTACTATATTTAGACCATGTGAAGAAGGCACATGAAGAAAAAATAAAATAAAAAATTAGGTCAACATGGAAGGGAGGCCTAAATGCCCCCAACAATTTGCATCATCCCCAATTGTCAAAAATCAATACATGACAAAGAGAAGAAGGATGTGACAAATAAAAGAAGTTTTACGACATAAAAATGCTCCTATATCCAAGCACCTACGAGGATGACAAGGGTCATCCAAGAACATATAAACCAAGCGCATGGGGAACATAATACATACACACACATAACTTAATCTACAGATAAAGAAGAGGCACCCCCTAGTCCTCATCAACCAAGAGGTCATCATTCTCCCAATTTAGATCACTTTAAGGGGAGGAAGGAATATCAAGGGGTTTACCCTCTGATCCTCTTGCAACAAGAACGAAGGAAGAAGGGCCCTCAAGGTCTTCTCCACTCAGTTCCTATGGGGTGAATTCCAACTATCTCTCCAAAATTATCGATAGGGTTGGGACATCATCTATAGAGTTGAACATGCACTTTATAGGAGTGTCATGTGTCAACTCAGTGGCTGATGGAGGGGACACCCGATATCTACTGCTAGGGTCACCAAAATATTTAGGAGCAGTGACAAACTCTGAGGACGTTGGGGCTTTCTCCATCACTAGGATAGTGTAAGCCAATGTAGAACCACCCTCTAAAGAAGGAGAACTCTTCTTTCAACCCCCATTGCTAGCAGGGTTGTCCTCCATCTTTCACTTCATCGGGGGATGTGAAAAACCCACAGATAAAGCAGAGGGCGTGGGGGAAGAGGATAAAACTGTGGCAACCACCATCGAGGTATTTGACATGTCTAGGGGTTTGGAAAAGGTTGGGATGTCTAAAAGGGACATCAAAAGGTGAGGCTTAACCGAAGGAGCAATGAATACCTAGACCTTCTTCAAGTGAGGATCGTTCACACTCACAAGGAGAGCCAAGAGAAAGGATAAGGCTGAGGGAACTTAAGCAAGAAGAGCGAAAGAGGACACAATAGAAAATTCCAAAGCAAGACCTGTTGGAATCTTTGCCTTCTTCTGTAAGGTAGCTTTCCCAGCGGTTAGAGCCAACTCTGAGAGCTAGAGGTTGCAGCCTAAGAAGGGATGGAAGACTCATGTTCAACCATTGGAGTATCCATCATAGTCATTTCCAATGGAGGGAGGGACTCCTAGATGAGAATAGGAGGAAGAGATAGAGAGGATGATGGAACAATAGTGGGGTGAGCAGGCTCGAGCACGTCAGCGACGGACCTCTTCCTATTCACTACCTTAGAGGTAGGAGTAGTAAGAGGCCGTAGAGGCTGATACATTGAAGACACCTCATGGGGACCCTTCCCCTTACAATACAAAGTGATCAAAGGCACCGTGGGTAAGACAAGAATTTTAAATGTTAGATGCTTGGGCTTCTTCCAAGTGGGCACCATTGGACTCCCCAATAAATGCATAGGAGTGGAAGTTGATGGCACTGCAATAGGGCAAGAGGAAGCAATAGGTCCAGGATAGTAGAAGAGGAAGAAGATGAGCCCTGAGGGGACTTCTCCTCTTCCCTTTTTTGAGTGGCCAAGGTATCCTCACATTTTTCCTTCAAGAAAGCTCTATGTGAAATGGCATAGGGAGGATGGTATCTCACCTTTGGATTTATGCCCCCACTCTTGTATTTCACATAAGTTTAATACAATAAGTCTATCCTAAGAGGAAGCATACCAACAGGGGTAGGCTAGAAGTGATCAAGTGAGTAGCCCCCACACATAATCATTGGTTTGTAATCGGTGTCATGGACTACATGCACAAAATCCTCATGGGAAAACTTCAATAACTATGGATTACTGAGGGAACTGCATTCATGGAAACCAGCCAAGGAATTCCTAGTTTCACTCTGAATAGTTCAAACCTCAGGATGATGTCAAAGAGTGCATTCACAGTTCTATGTCCAACCAAGATTGACAAGGTGATACAACTGATGGGAGGGACAGAAAGCCCATCGTGTGTATGTATAGTGCTTCTAAACTCATCATATCCATCCTTATACAAGAAATTGATTAACATGATCTCCTCTGTAATGGCATTCACCAACATATAGGGTCGACGAGAACACCAGTTACGGTATTCCCATTGATACATGTGGGGATGAACAAAGGGGATGGTTCTCTGTTAGAGTTCATCAAAAAATCTTGAAAGGTAAATGTTATAGCAGGAGATCTTCTCATAGGTTGCACAGAGGGGATGGGTAGATGTAAGAAGGAAGCCATCTTTACGTACACTAGACAGAGCTTTCATAGGATCCCCTAAGGGTTTCACAATTAGACAGTGACCCATACAAGGTTTCATCTTACAATGCTTAGGGAACCTCCTGACTATGCCACTAGGGGTCGTAGGTTGGGTTGAAGGCTAGGCGCCCTACAACACTCACACCCACAACACTCCTAGAATATGAGGGAAGGGTCTTTTAGCACTACCAAATGGAACTGGAATGGTTCATGTCGAGTTCGCCAAAATGTAGAGGAGGGGTACCAACCACTCAATGGCTCCAGGTCACAAAGAGCCGAGAGTTGAAGGCTGCCCTAATCTACCTCAAGTTGGACAAGTGTTTAGGATAGTGTTTGATACTATGGATAGAGAATGAAGAGCACTCTCAGTGCTTCTATCAATCTACTAACCCAAAGGTTATGTTCGGACTAAGCGAGTAGGTTTTGGGAACCCAGATTACGACTCTGTCAAGGGGAACTTGCAAGGGGGGTACAAATTCATGCCTATATAGTAATAAAAAAAGGCTAGAAATAGTGGGGGCCATTTAAGTGAATAAAGTTGGTCCCTATTTTTAGGCAGTTAGTTGGTAGTCTAACTTTAGTTCTAAATGACATGCAAAGTGAATGGAAAAAATTTAGGTGTTTTATTTATGAAAGCTCTAGTTAGGATGCTATTTTATGTATTTTTTCTTTTAATTTTTTTATTTAATATAGTGTAAGAGTTATGTTCATCTTATTTTTAATTTCTTTCAAATTTCTCTTGTATTTCTTTCCACTGGTCTAGGTTGTTTTTTATTATATTAGTAGGGAAGGGCCTATCCCATATAGTAACAAAGCAGAGTTGAAACAACATCAAAGATGATCTACCTCGTTTCTTTTATCCTATGATTCAATTTCTAACCAAAGACAATAGTCTCTTCCTCTTTTCATTTAAATATAATGTTGTATATTATTTGTCTATCTTAATTTCTAATGTACTATTCACAATTACTTATGGTCCAATGGGGGTTTGGGCTTCTATTTTCATGGATCAAGCAGTCTTATGAAGCAAAAAAAAATTATGCTATAATTGGAATCTTTTCCTTAAAAAATAGCAACCCCTACCTTTTAGGACTACAAATTTCAGCCGGTGAATTTGAGGTGGGGCTAGAAATTGCCCCTACAACTTAGGAATTTTTTTGCCACTTGTCTATCACTTAAAATTTTAAATTCCTAAAAAAGATAAAAATGAGAGAATTTTTATTTATTAATTAATTTTTATCAAAGTACTCTAGTTCATTCCTTCAATTTTGGAGCTCAAACTCTTAAGTTCAATTGCAAAATTGAATTCATGGGACCACCAGCTTTAAAATATTCCTAAAAAATCTTAGCAACACCCACTGAAAGGAAGCCCCCTTCCATGAAACCTTACCCTTATATATGTTCAAGTTGTTTGTTGATTCTTAAAAATAATAAGTGAAAAATATTTATATTTAAAAAAGCTTTTTAAACTTATTTAATTTAAATATAAAAAATAATTTAAAAACTTAAATATTTTTAAAAATTATTTAAATGTATATTTTTATTTAAATATAAACATTCAATAATATAAAAAAACTTTATATTAATAATATAAATACTAAACTTACCAAAAAAAAAATTGGAAAAATCAAAATGCAAAATAAAAAATGGAAAAATACAGAAACAAAATCAAAACAAGAAAAAACAAATAACTATATAAAAAGGAAAAATCAAAAAACAAAAAATCAAAGTTTCTAATAATTTATAAATTGACTGTAAGTATTTACAAGTTATAATATATATGGTATTTTTAATCTATGGCAAAAAAAAACTCTTAAAACAGACATAAGTGTTAAAGATTCTAAAATAAATTTAAAAAACTATTTTTTTTTTAAATAAAGCTGCCGTTAAGTTTCTAGAATGAATTAAAAAAACTGTTTTTCTTTTAATAAAGCTGCAGTTCGTAGATCTTTGATTTTAAAAGCAATTCATGTATTCCATTGTGTGACATCTCCAAGCAAAGTTTTTATATAGCACAGTTTCTGCTCTCATTTGGCAATCATAGTTTCTGCTCTCGTCATCGCAACCACAGTTTTTGCGCTCATCATCATCGGCACACATTCTGCTCTAACCAGCAATACAAGATTTACATCTGTGACCATTTCATCAGGTATGTAAGCATTGCAATTCTTTTGTGTTTACAAAATAATTAGAAATTTGTGCAATTTTTTTCAACCAGTAAATAGAAATTTATATAAATTTAATATTCTGTGTCTCTTTTAAATTATTTTATTTATCTGTATTATGTATTAAATTTATTTTTGCCCTTTTCCATTTATTTATGTTTCAATTTGAAATTACGCTCTGCATTTTGAATTGGTGTTTAAAGAAAGAGTGATATGGATAATAAGGGAATAAATCCATCCATTCCCTCTCCTGTATATTGCGCAAAGAATAAAAGAGTTATTTATTTCTGTTCTGTTTTTATATATTTAGGCTGAAAAATCCAAGTTCAATAACATTTAGAATGATTATCCGAATCCGAATGATTGTCCATATGCTTGCAAACATGCCGTCACGATGAAGAATAAAGCATGTAAATCTCAGATATTTTATTTCTTATTTTGGCCATAGTTAAAAATTCCTATGGCTGTATATGAGCTTATATTATTTTTATGTTTGGAAAGATGTTAACTGTATTTTGTATTTTGAATGCTCATTTTTTAATTTTTTTATAAAACTTTTATTTATTATTTTGTATTTTGGTTTTTAATTTTTAAAAATTATCAATAAAATTTAATATGAATTAATATATTTTTGTTTTAATTGTTATTTTAAAATAATGTACAGATTACAGTTTACAGCATGCTAAATGTACATATAAACAATTTCTGGACAAGTGATTGTTTAAAATTTGTGCAATATCCTCAATAAAAATATGGGTCTTTAATTGTTTACAAACTCTTATTAATTGATATCTTTGTCTTGAAATTAAAAGTGCTTTGACTGGGTTTTGTAGGTGGAGTAAAGAAAAAAATGGCTAGGGCAAAGGGAATTAAGCGAAAGGGCAGTGACAAGCAGGTAAAATCTGAACATTCACAAATTAAACAAATGCAAATTGTAATATGGTAACTAATTGTACGACTAATTTGCAGAGCCTTAGCCAACAAACGGCAGTAACAGTAGATGCAAAAGATGACAGAGAAGCGGTGGCAAATTTGAAAAGCCTGAATGAACGTTTGCTGACTACAATTATTAATGAAAGAAGAGAAATAGATGAGTTGAAGACAAAGCTGGAAATGTGTTATGATCATGAAAAGTTATTACAAGATAAGATGACTGAAGATAAGCAGTTGTGGGATTCTTGTAAGGAGAAGTTGGATGCACAGGTTTCAGGGCTACAAAATGAGCTTAATGAAACAGGAGTATTCAGCCAAGGACTTGAAGAACTGTGCACTAAGCTGAGACAAGAAAAAACTGATTTGGAAGGCAAGCTGAAAGAGTTCAACAATAGAATTAAGGAATTAGAGGATGAAATATCTAAAGGTGGAAGGAAGCTGGAAGGAAGACTTGTACAGCTGGAAGATGAAGCACAAATTTTGATTGAGAAACATGATGAATTGTGCACTGAATTAATTAAAGAAAAAAACGAATTGGAAAGTAAGGTGAAAGAATACAATGATGAGACTGAAGAATTGAAGGCAAAACTGTCTGAAGGTTGGCGCTTGTGGGATTCTTCTAAGACAGAGTTGGAAGGCCCAGTTGCAGAGCTGCAAAATGAGCTGAATGAAACAAGAGTGTTGAGCCTGAAACATGAAGAAGCCTGCATTCAACTAAGACATGAAAAAACAGAATTGGAAGACCAGTTGAAAGAGTTGAATAATAGGAGTGAGGAATTACATGCAAAAATGACTGAAAATGGTTGCTTTTGGGATACTAAGGCGAGTTTGGAAGATAGAATTGTAAAGATGCAGAAAAAGCTTAATGAAACAAAGATTCTGGCCCACAATAACCATGTCTTATGCACTGAATTAAGTAGAGAAAAAACTGAGCTGGAAAATAATTTGAATCACTCCATTAATGAAACTAAACAATTAAAGGAAAAAATGTCTGAAGATGCGCACTTGTGGGATACCTGTAAGGGAGGATTTGAAGTTACAGTGGCAAAACTGCAAAATGAGCTTAATGAAGTGAGAATGTTAAGCCAGAAGCATCAAGATTTGTGGTCTCAATCAGGACAAGAAAAAAAAAAGTTGGAAAAGAGTCTTAAAGGGCTACAAAATGAACTTGATGAAACAAAGATTTTCAGCCAGAAACACCAAGAACTGTGTAATATGCTAAGAGAAGAAAATAAAGGATTGGGAAATAAGTTGAATCAATGCAATGATAGGATTGGGGAATTAAATACAAAAATTGAAGAAGATGGGCGCCTGTGGGCTACCAATAAGGCGGATTTGGAAAGCAAAGTTGCAGGTCTTGAGCATGAGAAAAGGACATTGACCCAGGAATTTAAACTTCTGTGCACCCATTTAACAGATGAAAAAGATGACTTGGAACACAAGCTGACAGAATGCAATGATATGTATGAGAAATTGCATGCACAGATGACAGAAGATTGCAGCCTGTGGGAAGCTTGTAAGGCAGAATTTGAAGACTCTGTTTCAGGGCTGCAAAATAACCTTGGTTTGATGAGCAATGAAGGAAAATTTTTGAGGCAGGAATATATAGAATTGTGCACTGAATTTGAATTTTTGAAGGCTCAATTAGGAGATTATAATGATACACTAAGCTCTGTAGAAGATGAAAGATCGAGTCTAATGTCTCTCTCAGAAAGCAATGCAAAGAGAGTGGACGCCTTGCAAACTCAAGTGCAATTGATTACTGATGACAGAACACATTTGAGCAAGAAATATGAAGAACTGACCACTGAAAATCAAGCTCTAAAGTTGAAATTGGAAAATTATAAACATAGACTTGATTCAGTAGAGAATGAGAGGAACTCACTTAGATATACGTCAGCAAGCATGGAGGAGGCTAATGGTTCGTTGAAACAAGAAGTCCAGGAGCTTCAAAACAAGTTGGGTATGTGGGCTAAGGATTGCAAACGAGTTTCCACTGATGATATACTCGATTCAGAAACAGGGGAGAGGCAGTTACTCAGATCTCTATCAGAAACCAGTGATAAACTGATGGAAGATCTGGTTACAGAGAATAGAACAGTGAAACAGGAAGCCCTTCGACTTGATAAACAAAACCAACTGTCACAAAAGGACATATTTAATAAAAAAACATTACTTCAAACAAAAGATGGAAAAATTAAGTTGGAAGAGGTCGGAAGGAAATTTTCCAAAATACTGACAGGATATGGAGGTCTAAGGGAAGAGCAAGTGAAGAGAAAAGAAAGAGAGGATAAAAGGAAGGAGGGTAGTGGGAGGGTTTCACATCGGAACCAAACAGCCTTCATTGGTAATTTGATGTCTTGCATTCTTCTAGATAACAAGTCTACTGCAAGCAGATGCTTATCTTCTAGCACAAAAGAAATCATTCTTCCTTCTGATGCACTACTTTCTGGATATCCTTATGGCTGGTTTGGTGGAATAGTATAACTAACCACCTTTCTCCCAACTCTCTGAAAAATGTATTTTGACTTTTAATTGATTATTAAATAAATCAAATCTACATTCTTGATGTTTGGATAGACAATTTTCAATTATATATATAATATTTTCTTATATATTTAATTTATTTTTTTCTATAATTGTTCAGACTTATATCATAATGTGTTTTCAGCATTATTTATCTAGTTTTTAGATCATCTAAATCTTCTTAAAAGACTAACATGATTTTATGGTGATACTATACTTATAGGTTTATAGTTAAATCTCTGCTGGTCTAAAATAAATTTACAAGATAAAAATATATTTTAATATAGATTTAAGAATAAGAAATATTATAAATTATAATAAAGTGTGTTATTATTATATGTTAGAGGCTTGACTATTCGTGGCAAGCTTTCAAGTAGTCAATTATTTTTCTTGTTCTACTTAGAGGTATTTGGACTATAATCACATGGAGGTTTCATTCTTTCTCTTTTTCATTCTTTCTCTTATTTTTCCTCATTTGATTTAGTAAGTTTATCTTCATTTTGGTATCTTCTAGTTTTCTTTAGTTTGTGGTTTTTGTCATACTTATTTCTTGTTGTGTAGGTGATTCAAAATCTGGTTAAATTATGTTGGAGGACTACAACCCAACTCCTCTCCCTAATTTGACCACCTCAAATAAATTCCAAAACCATCTCAATGGCCTATAATTTTTGTTTGGTCTTTATGTCAAAAGAATCCTAAATAGTGAGAATCAAAATTTAACCAAATGACCTTTATATAAGAACACATGGGGTTTCCTCAATTGACACTCCATGCATCACAACTTATGTGTTTGTATATCTAAGTGAGTTCCTCTTTTGTACTGGGTCAAGTCTATGTTTAAAATTTTTCAATTTCAACTTCGAGCTTCATTTTTAGTGGTCTATGCACTATGATATCATCATGGGAAAGTGATGCCTATATTTTGATACTAGGATCTTTATTTTTTGTTATTTCTATTTTTACATTCAATAAATGTCATTTTAGTAACTTCTATTTTCTATAATCTATAAATCATTTCTACTTCTCTCATCATTTAATTTAATGTAATATAGAAGCTAATAATACTTTAATTTCCATGTTGTATTTATAAATTTACTTAAATACCATTTTAAATTTCACTTTTTTGATGAAATTATCTTGATGATTAAAATATTGTTTTGGTGTTGTAAGAGAGGTCATACCAATTTGAATTATGTATGAGATAAAAGGAAAAATTAGACCATGATTACAATGCTCATTTTTTATAGTAATCATATTACTATAAATTGATTGGGAGCTAGCTATTAGTTATTTCTATCATCTAATTAAAAAGGTAATATTTGAAAATATTCTAATTTAAATATTTAATTTAGTTATTTTGCTAGTTAGGTCTAGCTTTTTGGAAGCTTTTCCACTTTTTCATCTTTCATAAATTTGACCATGGTTGCTTGCGAAGCATTAACCTTGTTCATTATTAAAATTTTCTTAAAGGTTAATAAAGCTCCTTTAATTCCAATGAATTAATATGTTCTCCTCTACTTCTTATGGATGACTTTGTCTAATTCTAATGGAAAAAATTATATATATTATACTCTTTATATTCTAATTTAACTTTTTATTTATGTAATATTAAAATATAGGTGGTATTTTTTATGTAAAAGTTGGTATATTTTTAGATTATTTTTCACACATCTTCATAAAAATAGTTTTGTGAGAACACTTGTGTCTTAAATAACCTTACAATTAGAGATTTCATGTCTAGGTTAGCTTTAACCATTTAAAATTTAAGATGGTCCATAAACCTTAGATTCTTAAATGCCCTATTAGATTTTTCTATAGGTATGATGAATAGTGTTAATAAAAGATTACATTACTCTTTATATACTAACTTTTAATATAATTATACACTCTCTATAATTTTTCCAAGAGCTCACAATACTAAGTTTTCATGATCTTTATCCTCTATCCACTTTTATCCATGGATGAAATCTAAAGATCCCCCATATATCTAGGCTCCCTTTATGATCTACATCCTTCACCTTCCCTTTGTGATCTCCATATAACTCCTAATCCTTCTTAGGAATTCCCACACCTTATTTCCTCTCACCAAAATATTTCATTGTTGAATCCCCTCTCCAAACCATTGTTGCATACCTAACCCCTTCTTATCCTTTCTCCTTGACATATCAATGGTGTTTTTATCTCTCATATTATCTTACATTACATAAGAACACACCACCAAGGAAATAGATATCCTCCTATAGTTATTAATAGCTAAAATTCCTTACAAACACCACAAAAACCCCACATAAAAAGTATACACTCAAATTTTGCTAAGGCTAAGTTGTGGTAATCACTCAATTCAAGGGAAAAGTTGGTTGACCCATTCACTTGACATTGAAAAGATTTTCATTAGATTATCAACTAGGGCTAGTAGGCTTCTGATGGTATTGGCACTATATGTGATTTCAAAGACTTGAGGTTCCCTAAATTATCCTAGTGAAGGTACTATGCTTGCTAGAAAATCATAAAAATGCATAAAAATAAAAGAAGTAAAGCTAGTGCTTTGGCTATGCCTACAACTCAGGTGACTATCTCCACTAAGCTAAACCAAATCTAAATCCTCATATTCAACTCAACCATATTAACTCAAGATCAACTCAACCATATTAACTCAAGATCATTCATTACTCATTCCAAAATATCACATGAAATCTTGCTCAAAAATTGTATTCAGGAAAACCATATTTAAACAATCAACACCTGTGTCTATGTAATAACAACTAAAAATTGAAAAGTGTTTGATAACCAGATCCACAACTAAAAGATTAAATCAACTATCTACTAAAGACTCAACCACTGGTTATATACATGCATGGGGGATTTTATTCAGAACACAACTCTAAACTAGAATCATTAATCACAACTCTCCTAGATACCAGAGCGTAATTAAGATTTAGCTATCGTAATTGCAACTAAAAAGAAATAAGAATCCAAATGGGATTATAACTCTGCAATAACAAAATTGAAACATGGAATATAAGACCGGTTACTCTAGAATCCTAATGATAATAGGTTTCTCCAAGTCTTCAATTCCTTTATTGTTGTCATAATGATGCATGATTGTCTTCATCAGGTATCTCAATATTGTAGTTATTGTGCTCAATGTATTTAGGAACATCCTATGTTTCCTTGTTTAGGAACTCCTTTAGTTGGGGGTTGCATTCAGTAGTTGTTGTGAGCTACAGTGTCTTATCAGGCTATAAGGGGTTAGTTAATAAAACACATACACAATACTAACTACCATTATTAAACATGGATATCAATTATAATTCATACATATTCACATACAAATCAAGCAACACCATCATATCATAACTGCATTTCCATATACTTTAATGAAGTCCAAGGTCTGCATAATAGACATAAAAGATGACATTGGGTGATCCCACAATACTAGTTTACAATTTTTGGCCAAACTAGACACTGAACTTATTTTTTCTAACTAAATCTTCACTTTCAGGCACCTATAGTGGCTAAATCATGAGGAATTTGAAGATTATGCAAACTAGTGATTTGTGACATTTTGTGCGTAGATTCTAAATATATTTTTTTTCAAAATTTTTGGAATTAGATTGCACTTTTTTTTCCATCTCCTTTGAAAGCTAGTTTTTTTCAGTAAATACCATTTTTAAGGAGTGACGCTCACCGTAGAACACAACTTTTTTTCCATGAAGGATAAAATTCTTTTTTTTAATTTAGATTTGTAACTACGATATCATGTTCTTCCAATTGGTTCATAGTATTTTATTGAATATTTTTTCTTTAATCAAGTTTTGAAATCAAACCAATTATAATTCAAACATAGGCATAACGTATAACACATAACTTTTTTTGTATGTATTGAAATTCAATTTTTTTGGTTCAATCAAGGACTTCAATATCTGATGCACTCATATTTTTCAAAAAAAAATTGATAATCTTCCATTTTCCCACATGTGCAGAACAAAGAGCTTGATTTTCAATGAAAAACCTACATTCACAAGAAATAAAAAATAAATATAATAAGAAAAATAAATTTATTTAAAATTATACTTTTTGGGAAGCATATAATAAGGACTACATACTTACAAAAAGTAAATTTTAAATGAATTCATTTGATCCCCTAAAAGGTAAATTAAAAGTGATTTTTTATCAGCATTTTGATAGGTGTAAAGGATACTCCGTTATAGGTATGGTTTAAAACTGGCGAGGTTCTATCTAAGGGGGTTTGATCTAAGTTAGTTTGATCAAACCCTCTTCAATTGGAATGCTTTAAATGATAATTTTTAAGGTTTAAATCATTATAATTTCTAAAAATATGTGATTTTAGCAAAAATCAGAATCTCCCAGAAATTGGAAACTAGCTTTGTATGATCACCCCATACTATAGGAATAATTGTCTTAGGAATGTCTTATAAGTAGTATAAAGAGAACAAAAAACTAGCTAATAATTAGGTTCATCAGTCTTTCATATTCAAAGGGTCACAACTTTTCACCTTTGAAATGTCACAACCTATTAAATCATATCATCACTATTCATGAGAACCTAGAAATTAATTTATTTGCAATATTTCCTAAGGTTGTATTCTTAATTGAATTTTTCAAGGATATTATGGATATCTTTTTGAACGATAAATTGCTCTCCCTTTTATGTTAGTTCTTATCAACCTAGAAAGCATTTCGACAAATAATGCTTTTAATACACATGGAGTAATTTTGTTGAAGATACATCTGATCATGAAGCAAACAAATAGATATGTATAATACATGAAGTATGAGGCATACACATGAATACACATAATATGTGAAGTATACACATGAATCATAAAACATTCATTTGAATACATGTAATACATGAAGTATACACAAGAAGCATGAAGTATACCCATGAAAACATGAAGTATACACAAGAAGCATGAATCATACACGTGAACACATGAAGTACACACAAGAAGCATGAAGCATACATGTGAATAGTAGGATGAAGCATACGCGTGGAATGGTAGCATGAAGCATACACATGGGATGGTAGATGTCTTCCAAGAATTATATGACAAACTTCTAAAGGTATGAGGTCACATATAATAATGTCTCACTCATTTTTAGTTTCATACTTCAAAGTGCATTGTATAATTACACGAATTTCCTTACCATGCTACAATGATTCTAGAGAGTATGGGCTTAGATGTGTGGTGGTAGAGAGACCTAGGTGTTAGATTTCATCATGTATTATTATATTCATGTGATTGATTTAATGTTCAATAATCTTAGAGGAGAATAATGTTCAAAATTTATATATTTACAATTATATAAAGAAAGAGTGCATGAAATTATTATATACAATCGGCCTATGCTCAATGTAAATAAAATCAGCCTCAAGCATTACATACGTTAATCGATCTCAAGCATATATTCATATATACACATAAATATATTTATATATATATATAAGTCAACAGATAGCTTTAACACTATGTCTTTTATATTTACATATATATATATATTCTATATCAAACAAGTATGCATACATTCAATATATGAATGAATATGAACAAGTTAACATTCACACAATAATAATAATATATTATCTGCATACATATATGTGGACAAAGAAAATGGAGTCTTAATACAATTGGACTTTAAATGTTTGAAGTAAACCAACCACAAATATCCATTGAAGCATGGATTTATAATACAATTATGGACACCATCAACAAAAAAGATGTGTATTAACCAAATAGCCATATAGGCATACATGAATATATGTCGATATAAGTATAACATATATACAAAATAGCCATATAGGCTTACAAGAATGTCATATAGGCCGCATACAATGTTAAGTACATATGAAATACAAAATATATGTCCAAAAATGCCATATAGGCATACAATAAAGGACCTCAATAAAAACTCATTCCCCTCCAGTTGAAGAAAATAGATCACGAGAGGCCTGGGGGATGGAGATGCGTATGACACAAGTCTTCTTTGAACTTGAGGGTTGCTCCTCCTATTTAGTTCTTCATGGATCTTTAGTTGTTACAATAAAGAAGTATAGATATTAATATATAGAAATTAAATTATAAAAAATGAAATATTTAACAAAATAATCACTTACTGCCGCTAGATGATCTCTCTCCTCAATCAAAACATCTACATGATCAGGCTATGGTGTTCCAAAGTCCTATAGAAACCATCCAGATAGAAATTAACTACAAATCAATAATCATTTTATTTTTCAATAATAAACAACTATAACAATGAATATAATTTGAAATTTACTAATCTACCTCATACCATTGTCAAAGGAATGGAGCTATCAATTGTAGAATAAAAACCATGCTCCATTTCCATATGAACATCAAGAAGTGTCTATGCCTACATCATCTAAAAATAAAACAAAATTATTCAATTACAAAAACTAGAATAGTGATGTAGATCGTGGATTATAATGTATGACATAGTCAAAAAAAATTGAGTATATTGGTAGACATGATGTATGAAAAATTTGGTAGCATAGACAAGGCAGTGAAATGTTGGAAAAAAAAATTGAGTGTACTTTGATAAAATGCTTTGGTAGACATGTATGGAAAATGTGGTAGCACAGACAAGGCAATGAGTTGCTTGAAAAAATGCCTCAAAGAAATGTGGTCTCATGGTGAAGGACAAAATGCCTCAAAGAAATAGACAAGGCAATGAGATGTTTGAAAAAATGCCTCAAAGAAATGTGATCTCATGGTAGACATTACCATGAGACCACATTTACCATGAGATCACATTTCTTTGAGGTATTTTTTTCAAACAGCTCATTTCCTTGTCTATGCTATTGCTTACTATTACGCTTTGATAGTTTTCTTTTCAAGCACCCATAGTTTGTTTGAAAGCACCTATTTTAGGCTTTTAGCCATAGTAGCGAGGAAGTGAACTATTTAATAAAATTATTTGGTAGACATGTATGGAAAATGTGGTAGCATAGACAAGGTAGTGAGTTGTTTGAAAAAATTCCTCGAAGAAATGTTGTCTCATGGTGATGGACATCACCATGAGACCACATTTCTTTGAGGCATATTTTCAAATAGCTCACTATCTTGTCTATTTTATTGCTTACTATTATGCTTTGATAGATTTTTCCAAGCATCCATAGTTTCTTTGAAAGCACCTGTTTTAGGCTCTTAGCCATAGCAGCAAGGAAGTGAACTGTTTCATAAAACACTTTGGTAGACATGTATGGAAAGTGTTGTAGCATAGACAAGGTAGTGAGATATTTGAAAACATGCCTCAAAGAAATGTGCTCTCATGGTGATGTCCATCACCATGAGACCACACTTCTTTGAGGCATTTTTTTCAAATAGCTCACTGCCTTGTCTATGTTATTGCTTACTATTATGCTTTGATAGGATTTTTCCAAGCATCCATAGTTTGTTCGAAAGCACCTATTTTAGGCTTTTATCCATAGAAACAAGGAAGTGAACTGTTTGATAAAATGCTTTGGTAGAAATGTATAGAAAATGTGGTAGCATAGACAAGGTAGTGAGTGGGTTGAAAAAATGCCTCAAATAAATGTGGTCTCGTGGTGATGGAATAGATTCAAGAGATTGAGCAAGTGTGGCTCTATTTGAGGTTGAACTTGTAGGATCTTTAAACCTTTCCATTATGTCCTCAATTTGTTTTTTTATTATTTTCAATTTTCCCCATTAAATTTTCTTGTGTTCCAAGGGCATATTGAGGAATTACTAGAGGTGTTTATTTTTGGGGTTGTTCTTTAGCAAGTATTTTGGGTTGAGGTGAAGGAGGATTTTGAGGATTAGGAGGTTGATTATCATTTCCTGTAAATTAAATAAATTTACATCAAAAAACATTAAATCTACCTATTTAAAAACAAATTCACACAAAAAAAACAAAACTTACTCCATTCACCTCCCTGACGTCATGGCAGCATTTTGGCGAAGATTCAGCAATGATTTGATGAAGAAATTGGTCTCCGATAATGTAAGCACAAGCTCTTGATGCTTTGAAGGCTGTAGATTTGGAGGAAAACACGGAAATGAGAAATGAGAAATGTTTTTTTTTTGCTATAATGCGCTCGTGTTATGAAATTTTATTTTTTTTAAATGTTGGCCACTTTTTGGCCCCCCAGCTTTTTGCACCTACCCTATGATCAAATAGTAAAACACATTGAAGTCCATGTGCACTTCAAACAAGAAAAAAAATGATGAGGATATTACTTTCTAATTTTGAATTAGATGGTGATGATTAAGTGGTGAATCTTTTTACAAAATCATTGTTTAATGCAAAAATTAATAAATTCAAAACAATGTTGATCCTCAATGATTTTCCATTGGGAGGAAATGTCCATGACAATGTTACCTTTTAGCGGTTAAGTGTTGTATTATATGTAAGACCTATGAGGATAATGTAATCTCATCATATGACTTTCTTCTTCCAATTATATAAAGAACTTGGAGGTTGTTTTGATGACACCTAAGCTCGAATAAGAAAGATTATAAGATATCTTTGTGAGCATAATTAAAAATTAAAAATTTAAACCATGACAAGAAATTTATTATATAGTTTGGAATGCATGATCTTTATCTTAACATATATTTTATTCTTTTTGTACGTCTTTGAAAGAAACCCTACACTACTAAAGAACCTCATATTTTATTTTCAAAAGAAATTGATAACATACACATAATAAACATTAAGAACGAGTATTAGAGGTCCATAGTACCATAACCAAACCTAACATTGGGGAAAACTTCATGGTTAAGCACACTTGAGTTGGAGTGGTATGGGATGGGTGACCTCTCGGGAAGGCCCAACGCTTCACCTTTGTGAGCATCACCTAGATGCAATGAGTGCTAAGTAGACCATTCATTATCATGAGATATGGGTTCTTGTGAACCACTACTCATGAAACATAGGTCAATGAGTTTGACTCATAAAACTATACAGTTTACTCCTCATAGTAATATCATTAACAAACCTAAAAAAGTTCTAATCTAAGATATAGATCTTATAAAAAATGTCTATGACATATTATATATAAAAAATAATAATGAAAATAAAAAATTCTTTAATATCAATTAAATACTAATATCTTCTCAAAAAAATATGTAACTTGAAAAATAGGTGTTGCTTATTTTCTCACTTTATATTCTAAAGAATTCCATTGTGAGATTTAGATGTGAGAATTTTGAATTTGTGAATACTGAATATTCAACTCAAAGAAAAATTTGTGTAAAGACCACTTTAAAAAGAAGAATAAAAAATAAACTCCATATTCTTATTTCTTTAATTATACAATAAGATTGATTGTATATTTTTTCATCGGTATTCTTTATAAAAAATTACCATTATAATTTTATTTACCATAAATCTTATTTCCTTTATTATTTATTTTCATTATAAATTTATTTATAGTCAAATACATTATATTAAAAATTTAATTATTATATTAATAAAATTGCTAACAAGAATCGTCTGTTACAAGCAGGCCTGGAATTTGATGGTCACCTCTACCCGTTATATGAAAATTTTGTGATGGCTTGTTCATTTAAATGCCTTCACTTTAGGTTTTATGAAAAATTTCAACATGCTCACCAATAAAACACAACTACTGTATTATCTTGAAAAAAATCAAACTCGGTGAATCGCCTGTAAAAAAAATGCCTAAAAAAATCAAAAAAAATGGTGAATCACCTGTAAAAAAAAATGCTTTAACGAATCAAAGCCAATGAATCCCTTGTAAAAAAAAATGCTTAATCCTTAAATGTTGTATTAATTAGTTTTATGTTGTATTATCTTGAAAAAAATCAAAGTTGAGAATCACTGCAAACAAAATGTTGTTGAAAAAACAAGTTACAATGCTATAAAATAAATACTTTCAACAGTGAAAATTTGTGTTATGTGATTATTCATAAGGATATCCTATATATATTAAAAAAAATGTAAAATTAGAAAATATTGATAATTAGAAATAAATCTAAAAATCTTAAATTTAATGTTAAATTTCTAAATTATGTAGAAAATAAATCTTGTTAAAATATTCAAAAAGTTAAAAAATCAATTATATTCTATTTTGAAAAGATTTTGAATTAATATAATTTTTATAATAAATATTATAAATTATATATATTAATAAAAAGCAATGATAACTATTAATAAAAATATCAAAATCTTTAAAAAATTAGAAAAAACTATATTTAATCTTGAAAATATTCTATTTTCAACAGATTTTGAATTAATAAATATATTTATAATAAATTATATATACTAATATAAAGTGAAATTAGAAAGAATTATTCCAAATCTAAACTAATTTATATTTTTATCATAAAAAAATATTTTATTATATATATATATATATATATATATATACACACACACATATATATATATATATATATATATATATATATATATAATTACGGTTTAATAATAATTTTAAGTGTCAATTTTACGGTTATATAAAAATATAACAAGTCAAATAATACGGTCAAATAGACTATCAAATTTCAGGCCTGATTACAAGCAATTCTCTATTTTCTAACATTTTAGATAATCTTTTTATTTTTTTTCAATCTTTTGGATCACATATATTTTGTTCGTAGTCTTTGAAGTACACTCCTCTAATTTCGTTTGTCTGTGCCAATTTTAGAATACTTCTTTATACTTCCAACAAAATCCAGATGGACAAACATCCCGAATTACATACTCAATGGATATACATTATTTATTCTCTACATACTCAATGGATATACATCATTTATTCTCTACCTAAAAATTCTGTATTCAGATCCTCTTCCTGTGCTTGACCACCTGGACTATCTATCCACTCCCTATGCTTTATAAAACGCAGGTGTAGCAGTCCTCTCACATATACACAGTGTATACTATTAACATTGTTCCATGCAAGCAGTCGTCTCATATATACACTGTGTATACCACCAAGGATAGCACAGATGAGGAGGCTGCCATTATTGCTGTTGGGTGTACTCTTAATTCAGTTTCCATTCATTCTGTAAGTTTTAGTTATCTTGAAACTTCTACTTTGTTTAATGGTTTTTCTTTTTTCAAATATCAGACAGACGCTCTTTTTTAATTTCTGAATCTTTAGATCAAGAGTTATGTGATTTCAATTTTTCCTTTTTGCTTTCTAAATATGTTTTTGAATTCAAGGAAGGACAAGGATTAAAGTGATCCTTGTTTTTGAAAAGGTCTGTAATGGAGCATTGGGTTTTTGCACTTTTGTAATTTTGTTGTATACAGTGGGAAGAAGGGAAAACATGGAAATATTCATGCAAACACTCCACCAAGGGGATGGAATTCATATGATTCATTTTCATGGATTGTCAATGAACAAGAGTTTTTACAGAATGCAGCCATTGTTTCTAACAGATTAAGACAGCATGGGTATAAGGTACATAATATTTCTGGTTCACCTCTATTTCTCTGGTTTTCTGTATTTCAAAATAAAAGTTCAATGCTTCTGGATTAAACTGTGTGTTTGTTTTTGGATCAACGTTTCGGATCACACTCCATGATCCATCATCAGGAGACCAAAAAGAGTTGAAGCATCCTGATGATGGATCATGGAGTGTGATCCGAAACGTTGATCCAAAAACAAACACACAGTTTAATCCAGAGGCATCGAACTCTTATAGATATGGACTGTGGAAATCTAATGTCTTTATTTCAAAATATGTTAAGCATGTTGTTAAATTATTTTTGGATTTTGATTGTGTAAGTTTTTTTGCATCAACATTTAGGATCACAGTCAGTGATCCATCATTAAGTCAAAGAGTTGAAAAAACATGATAGAATTGTTTGATGTGTTGATAAATTATTTATGTTTGGTGTGTTTTAGAGCTGATCCTATGCATATGAATAGTGAAACAATTCAAATTTTATTTTGATAAAATTGGTATTTAAGATCTATTAAAAATAAGGATATACTACATTTTTAACATTCTTTATTAAAAATAAGAATATTAAATCAAATTGATAAGATACGTCTTTCAAAAATATATTCTTTTAAATAAAAAAGGTATGGGTATTTCATTTAAGAATAAATTTTCAGCTTTTAAAGAATAAAAGTAGAAAATTAGTCTTTTTTTTAATGTATTCATAAAATTTAGTGAGCCTCCACCAATTTTTTTAACTATAGTTTAATCTGTGTTTATCTTCTTAATATAAATAACATTAATTTGAAAAATAAAAAAAGAATGTAAAATATTTTTAGTTGTTTATTTCATTTAACTTATATCTTATATACTCCTTGCTTGATATTTGTCAATATAATAAATAATATTTTTGTGTGAATGAATTCAATTACTCTTTTAAAGTAGATGATTAAATTTATTTATGTTTATCAATGTGTAGAGGTGTTTTCTTTGGATTTTCATAAATTGATCTTGATTTTTTTTAGAAATGTAATTGTATTTAAGCATGGAGCTAACAACATGCTTTTATAGTATGTTGTAGTTGATTTTCTTTGGTATAGGAAAAATGTATCTGGAGCAACTCAAAGTTCTCCAGGTTATGATATTATAGATAAATGGGGACGACTACTTCCAGATCCTGTAAGATGGCCATCTTCAAAGGGAGGGATAGGCTTCAAGAAAATTGCAAAGATTGTGCATAAGATGGGACTAAAGTTTGGTATCCATGTTATGCGTGGTATTAGCACTCAAGCAGTGAATGCTAACACCCCAATTTTAGGGGAGAAGGTTAGGCCTATGATTTCTCTTTTCAAAAAAAATGTTATAGTTTCTTTCATAAGGTGCATACTAGGTAATAACATGAATTACACATTGCTTACATGTTTATGTTATTCAATTATGATCTTGTTAATGCAGGGTCTTCCCTATATGGAAGGGGGTAGGAATTGGACTGCAAAAGATATTGGCCTGACAGAAGAGAGTTGTGGTTGGATGCCTCAATGTTTCATGAGTGTTAACACTAATTTAGGCGCAGGTAGAGCCTTCTTGAAATCATTGTACACCCAATATGCTGAATGGGGAGTTGATTTTGGTAAGGTTTATTTCCTTGTTATTAATATATTTTTTTCATGGTACTTATATGATATGTACCAAAGTAACTTTAATTTTGATCACTTTCACTTAGAGAAATGGTAGTATTAGTGTTACCATGTACCTTCTTTGGATATTTATGTTTGCAAAGGAACAATTTGTTTGCACACCTATACTTAAGCATTATGTAAACTTACTAGAATACACATATAGTTGTTATGATGAAATTTAGTTAGTTTAGAGTTAATATTTGGTTTAGAGAATATATGAGTTGTTTGCAATTAAATTGAGTTTTAAGATATAATATTGTTAGTAGTTTATGACTAACCCGTTATGTTTACATTTGTTGAGTTGTTTGTAGTGAAGCATGATTGTGTCTTTGGAGATGACCTAAATGTAGATGAAATAACAACAGTATCCAAGGTATTATATATTGTTTATATTTTTAATTGTGAATGATACTAATTAATTCTGATTATTAATTTATTAATATTTAAGAATGGATAAAATTTTAAAATTTGAGCTAATGGACACTAATTTAATATATTGAACTTCACTATATTAAACTAGTTTATTTCTTCATTTTATCAAATACAAATATTATCCATATGCATTATTTGATCATCATTCTCTAATCATGAAAATGAGATTTTATAATTTAATGTTCAATGGCAATGATTTAATAGTTAAGAAGGTTTCTTATGTGTAAATGATAGTTTTAATTTTATGGTGGTTAAAATAGAAATTGACATTTATTTAAATTTTAGATTTTAAGGGAGATTGGCCGTCCTATCATTTACTCTCTTTCACCAGGGAGTCATGCCACACCACAAATGGCCAAGAAAATAAGTTCTTTCGTTAATATGTATCGAGTAACAAATGATGATTGGGACAACTTTAATGATTTATACTTACATTTCAATGTTTCAAGGTGAGGAAAATTATTTCATTGTTAAGCTGGTATCCTTGTTATAAGTTAGAAATATACTTTAAAATTCATACAATATTCATACAATATTGGTTCAAATTTATCTAAAATTGTTTACATGCTATGTGTAGAGACTTTGCTCACTCTAACCTAATAGGAAACAAAGGATTGATGGGAAAATCTTGGCCAGATTTGGATATGCTTCCATTGGGATGGTTGACAGATCCTGGTAAGATATTTTTATTTCTTAGTAAAGTATTTTTAAGTTTGAAAGTTGTTGAAGCTATTCTATTAGCTATATCAAATAATTATCTAACAAGAATATAGTAAAAAATTCAGTTATGTTAATAAGATCTACTTCCTTTGATAAATATTCGAGTTATTTCTTTAGAGTTCCTTTCACAAGGTATCTTTAATGTTCACTCAATGTACTTTTTACATGAATGAGTTGTTTTTCATCATCAAACATTGTTTATATCTCTTTATTTTTAATATTATTTCTTGTTAATCCTACAATTATGTCCACCTTAAAATTTGATTTTTGCTTATGTAAAATTTAAAGTCAATTATTATGATCAAGATCATCGTATTACAAGGGTGCAACCATTATATGTTTTTCCTTGTCCATGGTCTATTCCACTTTTTTGTTGTATGTTATATCATAATTAAAAATGTCTCTACATCTTTTATGGAATTAATAGAATTTCATACCTTGGAATGAAAATATTAAGCTAAAACTACTTCAATCATAGCTTAATGATAAATCGTACTTTTTCAGGTGTAAATTATGGTCCACACCGCTTTAGCAACCTTACTTTGGATGAACAAAAAACTCAAGTTAGTATCATTTGACATAAGCTTTAGTTTTAATATCATAATATTTATTTGATTATGGCATCTTAATCTATGTTACCATCATTTTTGTAGATGACTTTATGGGCAATGGCAAAATCCCCACTTATGTTTGGAGGAGACTTAAGGCATATTGATTATACAACACTTCGTCTTATTACACATCCTACATTACTCAAGATAAATTCTTTTAGTAGAAATAATTCACAGGTATTTTTAAGTATTATTATATTGGTGATTATCTTAAATATAAAATGTACAAATTGTAAATAAATATTCCAAATTATAGTCCCAAAGTATATTAAGTTTGAATCACTATCCCAGGTTGGTGAAATTTACAATCCTACATCCCTTGATCCAAGGGGAACTTCTTTCAGTGTTGGCAATATAAAGAGATCTAAGTTAGAGTTGAAAGTTTATAGTTGCAAGAGAAAGAAGATAAGTAATTTGTTTTTTGAGAGAAAACAAACAAATCAAATATGTTGGAAGAGACGTTATGGAAAGAGTGATGAATCAAATGTATGCTTCTATCAAAATATCAAAATTCCTCCATCAACGTAAGTAAAAAATATTTTTTTCCTTGTAAATTCTATATTATCTACTTTAATTGTACTGGACATAGAATCATTTAGAAGTAAAATTTGTCAATAACAAGCATTATAGAAATATTTAACAGGTTACATTATGGAAAATTTAATCTTTTGGAATCTCCAACAATGGATATTTGCTTTGGTGCTTCTCCAAATCACATGTTTAACTTTGGAAAAGTCCAAAGTTATTATTTTTCTCTATGTGACTCATACAATTTGACCCAGGTATTAATTCTAAAATTATAATGTAAAACTTTCATTTTGATAATAAAAAAAATCATTTCATTAAATTAGATTATATATTGAAAGACATTAAGATATTACTTCACAATTAAAGATCAATTTTCACTTAGTTAAATTATTCCATTGCAGTTATGGGAATTAAGAGGCGATGGCACCCTTTATAACAAATATACTGGTCTTTGTGCCCAAATGAAAACTCTAATAGGTACACTTTCATTCATATCCTTGTATATTTTATGTTATTATACATTTTAATTTATATGTGTATGTCTTGTATAATATGGCCTTAAACTTATTGTTAATATTGTTTATCTTTAATAAATGAGTGCAGGTGCAGGTGATGTGAATGAGCTACGCATTTGGAAAGCATTTGGACAAAAAGGTTTGTAATATACATCTTTGACATAATAAGATTTTCAATTCTTTTCAAGATATTACATTTATAGGAGAATTTATATAAAAATTTCATAGGTTAAACAATTTTTTAACAATTTATATATTTTTTTAAATGTCAAATGAATGACATTTAAATGATCTAACCATCCTAAAATTTTCATATGACAGATAAAGGTGACCGTCAAATTGCAATCCTTTTTTAGGGCTTCTCAATATTAAGAGTCTAAAGTTTATAATTATTTTGTGATCTCTCTAATTTTAAAAATAGTTTTGAAAGTTTTTTCTTTTAATTAAATCTCATATTTGCAGATGAAGTATACGTTGCTTTCTTCAACTTATCACCCAGAAGAATTAAAATCAGTCTAAACCAGATTGAAAAGGCAATTGGAACTAATGCTAAATCTGATTTGGGCTATGGATATCATGAGGTTTGGAGTGGTAGAAGGCTTGGACTTGCAGCAAATTCAAAGAAGACAGTTATCCCAAGTCATGGTGTTGCTTTAATTGAATACAAACAGTTCATTTGATCAAAGTTGAAACATTATTATGCTCTTATCTTATTTTTTTAATAAGAAAAGATACAAACAGCTCTTTTGATCAAAGTTAAAACATTCTTATTCTCTTATTGTATTTTTTTAATAAGAACGTTTAATACTTGCACATTTAAAAATCTTTCATGAAAATCTTTTACTTTTAGAATATTTATCTTCTTTTTCCATATATTATTATATAATTTTTTATTTTTTATTTTAATTTTCAATCTTCTTATGAATTTTGTTTTATTAGAGTGTGCTTTATCTTTTATAATAAAAAGTATATAAATATGTTTAAATAATAAAACAATTATGGAATTAAGATTTAATTTATAAATGTAAATTAAAAATAATAATTATTTTTATTATATATTAGGTTATGATTATTTGGAAGACAAGTAATGAGATTGAAGTTGTTTCTGAGAAATAATATATCATCAAGATTTTGTGTTTTCTGATATCTTTTTATAGTTAAATTGAAGGTTATGGGCTCATCAACCTTTCTATTTTAATATCAGAGATGAGCATAAAAAATAAAAATTGAAACAAACCTAATCTTCTTCAATATCCACAACTAACAAAAGAGGATTTTTATGAATACTTCCTATATTTATCATAGGAAGGTGATTTTTTTATGAATACTCCTTAAGTCCTCCTTGTCCATCTTTGCAAGCTCTCCTTGGATTGGCTCCAAGCCCATGTCTACACAATCCCGTTGGTGAACCTTGTTCTTCATGCATCCCATGCATTCTAACAACTCCATGCACGCATCCAAATCCAAGTTCCATGGACTTACCTCTGTTACCTCTTCAGACTTACCTTATAGCTTGGCTCCATTCCAAACACTCATATTGAGACTAGGACTTTTGATGAATACTTCCTATTATGATTTTGAAGAATAAGTAGAACCAGTACCATCAACCACCCTAATTCCACTGCTTGTCCCAACACCATCTTCATCCCCACCCACCATCATTAGGGGATATTTGACTAATATGGTAGTCCTTGTGGCCCTCACACTATCCTAGTGAGGAGAACTAGTGTGGAAGATGGGTTGTAGGTGACATAGGTCCACAACAAGGGAGTACATTTTCTACATTCATTGTTCATTTTTATGTGCACTATTTCCATTACCCTTACCACAATCGCGAATCTAGTCCCCAACTCATGAAATGATGCTATAGGAATTGGTAGCAAGGAAACATAGTATTAAATGCCACCACTTACATGGATTTCTCCTATTCTCACATGTATTCCTCCTAACAAACGCCCACACAATTTTCATTATATGTAGCTTGTCATTAATATAATCAACTACCATGAAGAAAAACATGGATGTCATGGCAAAGTGAACTTTGTTTCGTATATCTACTTTCATTCAAAATATACTCCCAAAATATCCAAAATTCCCTGGTGGATGGTCCTATAATTGGTGAAACTTTTATTTAAATTAGCCTCAGTGATGGGCCTCTGAAAGGAAATTTCCCTCTTATTGCAATATAAGTGAAACATTCACTCCATTGGGTGATAGAAAAGTTTTGTGAGTGACTTCAAAAAGGTTTCAAACTTGATGAGTAGCAATATAGATGATAAATGTCAAATGGGGTGGTTATTGCATTGAAGAAAGTTGTTCCCACATGTGAATAGTGCTATCTCATAACAAAGTGGAGGGGGTTCATTTCACATTGGTTCCCCTTTCATTTGATTATTGCATGGACATCACTTAAATCAATCATTTTTCTAATGCTTTTTCTAAGGCATCATCGATGTGAGAGTTCTAAAAATGGGAGGGACTGTCACTCATATATATAAGTAGATGTTATTAGGTTGTATTTGGTGTATCTAATAACACCAAAGCCCCCAACCCTAACCATTTTTTTTCTTGTGATCAATGAGAATTTTTTTTGAGCCATCAATGGTTTTATTTACTAGCTAGTATGTTATTTTGTTTGTTCCTGTAAAACAATGATCTATAAAAAGATGAGTTCAATTTCTCTATTAAAGGCTAAAATATTCTAAGAGCACTCTCTAGATTTTAATCTAGGTAAACCATTATTTCTTATGGCACTTGCATGATTATAGAATCTTTCTTATTAATGAGGTTTTATGTGACAATCTAGAGGGTTGCTTGCAAAAGCCAAAACAAGAGGTTGAGCCTCCACTTCATTTTTGGTCTCCAAATGAAGTTTCTTTATGGTAGCTTTGACAATGTGGTCCATACAATCTCTTACAATTTACCCATCCCCTAATAGCTCCAAATTTTCTCTCAAGGTGCTATAAAAAATCAATTTTAGGGAACTCTTAGGTTGAAGGATCTATCTTGCTTCATTCATATTTTGTTCTAAAGAAATAACCTTTTGAGCCCTATAATTGTAGGGTAGATTTAGAAGATTATAATGTTGGATAATGTGCCTATCTCCATAAGAATAAAAATGTTCCTTTTAGGAGCATTATGAACCTGAGACATTACAAATTTAATCATTAATGCATCCAACTTGGTGAGAAATTCATCCATAGAAAGAGATTTTTCTTGAGAACAATCCTTCAATTCGTTTCATTCTATAATTCCAAATGAGAAGAGAATGCTTATAACCCATAGATATGTTACATTGGTGGTTGTCGTTGCACCAAAAGATCAACCTATTAATGCTCAATACAACCACCATATTTATACAAGATCCCAAGGAGGTGGTTAAGCCATGTCACAAACCTAAGCATCGTGTTGCACCAAGGAAACCAAGGGACACACCATCTTGCAACAATCCCCCCAGTGCAAGCGAGGATTTCGAACCCATGACCTCAAATCTGATACCAATTGTTACATTGGTGGTTGTCACATTGCACCAAAAGATCGACCTATTAATGCCCAATACAACCGCCAGATTTATACAAGATCCATGGGGAGGTGGTTAATCCATATCACGAACCCAAGTGCCGCACTACACCAAGGAGACCAAGGAACACACCATCTTGCAATAAGATAATCAAAATTAGCCTTAGGATACATTAAAGGTCAACTCAAAAAGAGGGAGTAAATTTTCTAGGAGTGTGCCATTCTAGTCAAGCTTTGTACACAAGTAGACCTACATCTTACTAAATAAGGGTAGTGGATCAATAAGTGTCTTGAAGATTCTTCATATATTAAGCACATCATGTGGTGAAATGAACCTTCAGTACTTAATTTATGTAATAGATACCCTATAAGAATCTATCTATGGATGTTTATTTATGAAAAAGCATATCACCCCTAGGAAAGTAAGGTTTTCTCCAACATATCTTGATAGGCCAATCATTGTCCCTAGAAATGATTTCCTAGGTTCTTGCTAACTAATATCGATATTATATATTCTATTTTTAGCACATTCTCACCTTAGAATACCCTCTTTGATGCCAACATTGATTATTCTTCACTTCAATTCCTTTTTCAATAAATATTTTTATAAATTTGAGAGGGTCAACTTGGATAATTTATGCAAACTATAGATTGTTTGGATAACTTAGAATCTTTCAATTATAAAATATTTACAAAAATTCTCACCCCATTCCTTTAAAAATCATAAGAGAGCCTCCCACAGTTCCTCTCTATCTCGAAGTGTAATGCTACTTTTCTCCACAAATAAAATTGGGTAGATTTTATATGACAAAAAAAAAATTATTATTATTATTATATGAGTTTTAAATGTTGTAAAGTATATCTATAAATTAGATACAAAAGGAAAAATGTTTATTTATCTATATTAACTAGTTGAAGACTTACACATTAATATTACCATCATTAATATATAAATTGACATCCAACAATATAAATATAATAAAAAGGAATAAATAGCATATTTAGAGGAAACAATGGTGTTGATGTTTTAGGTAATTTATAAATTTTAATTCCTTGAGATGTTGGAGAAACAATGTGAATCTCTTGGAGATTATAAGAAACCTTATTTTTGAAGGAACAACAAAATGTAACCCTTCCTAATGATGATGTCCATTAGAAAAAATCGGGTCATGGAATATATATAACTATATATATTGTTTTTTACAACTTTTGGTTAAACCTCCATGCTTTCAATTTGTGGGGTGTATGGATTAAGAAGCTAGAATTGATTAAGATGGAACTTGTATGGATTAAGGGTAATGGTTTTGATTTAGTTACTTAACTATTGAGATTATTTCATTTCCCTGATGGACATTGGTGGTGATGGACTAGGTATGATGAGGTGGTAATGAATGGGATGTGTGTCACAAGCAAGGTCATGTTTAATTGGTGCTTGATATGTGAGGAAGGAGTTCCCCATTGTTGGGACCTATCAATTATCCTGAATAATAATTATATTTCTAAGGCTCTTAATCAAATAATTATGTTTGATTCCTTCAAAATGACTAATGGCATGGGTTCTATAATAAACCTAAATGAGAAAGGCTTGTGCAGGACTATTCTTTGGAACAAGTTGATGTATTCCATCATCTCAAGGATACTCCCTATCTCAGGCACATATCCTCATTTAATATACATTCATTTTTTTCAATTATCTTTAACGATGACAATAATACTCAAATCTAGAAAATTTCAATTCAATTTGAGAAACCCCATTGGTTTTCGGATATGGGCCTATCTTTCTTCCATACTTTGTGGCTCCTTATGTAATTGGTTTCTACAGTGCAGCCAACTAGGGAGGAATTTCACTATGGGTGGAGAAAGAGTGAGAATAGAACCGGGCTCGTGTGAAGAATTTAAAAATGACCCTTTCTTGTGTCACATCTACATTGAAGGGGGGATTGATCCACTTCTTGAATGCCTTAACATACATGATGAGAGATTTTCCATTCAATTTGTGAGTGCTTGGAACAAACACCAAGTTAAAATGGAGGCATTTCCTTTGAAGTTAGTGAGGAAATTATTTCCTAGGCTACTGGCTTGTCCTGCAATGGAAAAAAACTCAAAATTCATAGTAAGGTGTTTGGCATAGAAATCATGAACTTGTTTTTTGAAAAGGGAGAGACTATGGTTAAGCTACATACAGGATATGATAGAGCTAAGCTCCCACAGTCATGGGACAACGTATGCTTCCTTATTATGAAATATATAACAATCGAATGGTGGTTCAAATATTTTTATTTCTATCATCTTCATTTTCTTAACCATTTTAGGAATAATTTGATTATTTGTCTCCCTTTTTACTTGTTATCCTCAATTGAATATTCTCTTAAGGAAGTTTTGGATGTGTCATCTAAAAACCCCCAAAAGCCTCTCATCCTACTCCATCAAGGGATCATTTTCAATCTTTGCCACTTCCATTTGTATTTATGTCCACCTAATCCTATTAGGGATTATCTAATGGAGTCGGAACCCCCGCTGGATAACTTGCCTACCATTAACCTTGTTGACTCTCCTATCGAGAATTTTGAGATGCCCTCTAGTAAATGGAAGAAGAAGAATTCCACTCCTCCAAAAATCACCCCGTGCATGAGTCTTAATCTTCCACTCATCAAACCAAGTCTACTAAAACCCCCCACACCATCCAAAATCTCACTGCAATGAGTTCATGCAACTTGAAGAACACCCCCATTAAAAGCTCAAGTAAAAGGGTAAGAATTGGAGCAAAAACCTCATATACAAGAAGAGAAAGAAAACCTTGATTAAAATTTATATTGAGGAAGCCAAATTTGAAGAGGATGAGGAGACTAAGAACACTAATGTTGTGAAAAAGGAAGAAGTTAAAAGTGGGAATAAATTTGTAAAGGAGACTGATAACCCTAATCTGAGTGTTAGGCAATCTCATAGTCTAGAAATTTTCTCAACCCCTAACCTTAGTGTGGATAAATTATCAAGTGACTCATCTGGGAGATAGGAGAATGATGAAGATAGCAGTAACAAGGATGAAGAAGAGGAGGTGGTGGATGCAAATATTGAGGTACTAAGCCTATTCTCCAAGCTAAATGGAATGTTCTCAGACACTGAGGACTTGGACTCCATCCCTACCATGCAACCTAACAAGGACACATTCCTAAAGTGCATGCATACTATGGAGGATGTTGCTATTTTGAAGACTTGTGTGGATGATTTGGAAGGTAAGTTGAGAGGTCTAAAGTTCTCGCTTTACCCTGAAAGTAATTCATCATTTGACAATCACATTCTTTGTTGAGAGATTAATTTAAAATTTGTGAAAGCAACATGGGAGCAAGAACCACTTCTAATAATTGGGATCTATTTAAATTCCAAGAGGACTGAAAGAAAATGGTTGATTAATCTAGTGCTCTCTTAATTTATTTTTTATGCTTTAAAAAACCTTTGATCTTTAATGTTTATTTGTTGTTTAAGTGGTGTCTCTAGAGCCTATGGCCTTTGAGTTATTTTTGTCTTTGCTATTGATTTTTCTGACCTATGGGCCTTTTGTGTAAAGGGTTCAACACCTTGAATTGTTGCTTATATGATCAAAAAAAAAGAGAAATTAACTAAAACAAATCCAACGCATTTATTTATAATTAAAAATATCTTTGAATAATAATAATTTTGGTACTTATATGAATTAAAGAAATTGGAAGGCCACTCTCACCCTACAAATATTTTATTGGTATTGGCCCTCATAGCTATGGAAAACTATGGATAACCTAAGTAAAAATTAGCATACACCTACTTGCACCAAAGTATGTGCCTACTTACATGTCATACCTACTCTTACCAAAGACCTAGCTAAAACAATCCTAGGTGTACTATATTCTTTGAGTTGGACATAGTTTATGTGCCCCCTTCTCTAATTCTCATTGCCCAAAAAGCCACCTTCTTCTTCCTTGAGTGATCTCCATGCCCTTCGAAGTGTCACATAATTTTTTTATATAAATTTAAGAGGTTTTTTCCAAACCATCACACCCTTTCACAAAGGTTATATTTTTAATAGTTGTTTGGATAAATACAACTAACTCCCCCCTTTTAAAATATTTTATATAAATACTCTTTATTAATTCCCATTTTAAGGATTTTTATCACATTCTTTTTTTCTATCTTATTTTTAATTCTAAAGGGTAATTTCATGGTAAATTAATTTTCTTTCACTTTGGAGAAAAAGTTTCATAACATTTATCTCCCTATAAAATTAGTTGTTGTCCTCAATAGCTCATGGTAAATCTACAACATAACTCATCAAAAAAAAAGTCAAATAAATGTAGGCATAGCACTATCAATAAAATAGTGAATTTATTTCACTTTGAACATCTATAATTTTTATAAATTTGTATCTTTTCCAATAACTCTTTCTAGTTTAAATTTAAATTTGCAAGTAAGTTCAATAGAGCCACTTTGCTAGTTAGTAACATGATTAAAACCATGTATATATATTTCTTATGAAATATATCATGAATGTGCAATTGAAAATTTAATGCTAATATATATGTTTAATATCCTACCTTTTAATCATCACTTTGTATACTCATGTAACCCCTTATATTTAATATAAATGTTTTAATATTTTACATGTAACTGCAGTATGAAATTTACAAAAAAAAATTATCATGTATACACACAACACTTCCTAGCGAATGGCATACATATCTCATACTATGTAGTCACTCACTGTTGAGTATCATATAATTTATATTCTCAAAATACATTCAAAGATGACAGACATGCATTCCAAACTACATGAATGTTGGAATTGTTTGTCATTGATGTCAAAGACATGATTGTCAGAGATATTTGGTTGCAATGTTCTTCATTGGTGTTGATTTGTAGTGCCCTTCTTTTGTCTATCATGAGTTGCTCCATTCCATAGTCATCATTCTATGGGTTGATAAGGTCTATCATGAATTTCTTGGTTCACTCATTGCAAGGTGTTTGTTGTTCAGGGAGTTGCAAGTTGAAGTCAGTGTAAAGGAAAGACTAGTGCAATGATGTTGTTGCATTTTTGGACAAATATCATTTAGGGAGTTGTTTGTTTGTTCATTTGATGGTGTAATAGTGTTTCGCAAAGGATCATGTATCAAGAATTCATGAGTGCTTAGGGTTTAGTAATATTGGAGGTCAAGGTGCTAAAACTCTAAGCTAATGTTTTTCCAAATACATCTTGTCACTTTTAATAGTGATTCTCAATATGCTTTTACTATGCATCAAATGGTAGGGATAATGGCTTCTTGTTGATCAAGGCTTGTCAAATGTGGAGGTTTTAAGATCTAAAACTCTAGGTCTTTGTATTTATTAAAAACCTTATGCACAAGTGCTTAATGGTTACACTTTATATTATAATTTGAATTGCTATAACAGGTAGCAAGACACTTAAGTGAAACCTTAAGGGGATCATATACATTGGGAATTTAGGCCCCTACATTTAGGGTTTACCACTTTAGCAAGTTAATGGATCTTAGTATGCCGCTCAAAAGTAAATCAACAGCTATTATTTAATTGTGTGTTGGTGGGTGTTAAAGGATCAAGGGTCCTCATTTAAACCTAATAACGGCTCTTTCCATAGTTTGCACTTTGACGGGAATGTGAAGTGTCATCGACTGATGTTTGGTTTTCTCACAGTTTTGTAACTATTTGAGACAACATTTTTATATGAAGTGAATCTCATGCATTGGGTTGATTTTGATAGAGGCTCGTGCTCTGTGTGAGAATTGGTTAAAAACCTTGACACCGTTTTTGCCAAAGTAAAGCACAGAGAGGAAGGCTTAAGTAACAGAATATAAAGGGGTTGTATATTGAAGTTTGATATGAATTTGGTAATTTGGTGAATATGTTTTTCAATGCACTGAATATGAATGAGTTGTTGATCGTAATAGGGGATGTGAGTGTGTGAAAGTAAGGGATCTCTATGTGAAAGCTTTTTCTTTGAAGACTATGCCATGATTTTGTGATGACAGTGTATAATGAGAAGAATTTGAATGACAGAAAATTTGAATGACAAAATATAATTTGTATGACTGCACTCACAAAATGTATTTTCCCCTCATTGTTTAGTGTGACTGAGATAGTATTCTAAATTTGCATTCAAAGAAAGATAACAATCAAAAGTGTGCAAAGGTATGAAGGTTGTTTTCAAAACTAAAATTTGTTGATGGATGAAACAGTGTTGTGGAATGGGCGAATAAGGGAGAGAGTTTTGTTGATGCAGAGATAGTGTAGTTATTTGTATGGAAATAGAGTAACCCTCTGAATTTTGTTAATTTCTTCTGAAAAGATGATGGTTTTCCAATGAGGCATATTGGGTTTCCAGTGATGTAGTTTGAGTAGCCAGTGAGGCAGATTGAGTAGCCAGTGAGGCATAGAGTCTAGCCAGTGAGGCATACAACTTGTAACCTGTAAGGTTTTGGCCAGTGAGGCCTAATGAAACTTATTTTTAGAGTGGTTTTTTACCCTTTTAGGGTTTTCCACTCATAAGACTTATGTCATGTCTCCTCTTGGTGGCTTGTCATATTGTGCTTGATTGATCATCTTTGTTCAAATATTATGTTCTGATTTGCATATCATTGTGACTCCTTCAACATTCAATACCTATATTGTTTGAAGTGTATTCAATGGGTAGATCTCTACATAATAAAAGTGAATTAAGTTTTGAAATTTAATTTTTCATTAGACCATCGATTCACCCCCCTCTCTCAGTGGTCTTGTACTCCAACAATGAATATCATTTTTCCTCTACCAAATATGATTGAATGGAAACAACTACATAATTATCCTTAAACAATGTTCATATGCATTCACTCAACAAAGCTTTGGGGCAAGTTTTGAATCCAACAAAGATGTAATATAAAATAGCTTATTGCTATCAATAGGGTATTTATAGTTTATCTAGTCTATTCACAAATAATTTCAACATAATGTCAAAGATTCATAGGTAATCAACAATGATAACACATTCTAAGTATCTTTAAATTCATGCAAAAAAAATTGTACACAAATTTATTAGGTTGATCAAGTTTAATAAAAAAGTATAAAAAATAAAAGATACTAAAGAAAATCTCACAATCATCTTAAATAAAAATAATAATAGTAATAATAATAGTGAAAAATTACCATCCATTGAGCACTTCATAGAGAAACATAAAGTGGAATCTTGCATTCTATAATTTATTGGGTTAATTGAAGTTCAATTTAACTTAGAGATTAAAAAAAAATAAAAATGGTTTTGATTTTGTTTATTTTTAGGTATATAACTAATTTATTTTAATATCTAATTCTTGTTGAAATTTCATATTATTGAAGTTTTGATTTTTAGAGGTTATCATTTTTTCGGAGGTTTTCTCTCCCCTTGTAAAAAAATGACACATGTCGTTGTGATGATAAGATAATCTATTTTGTTTTATAAAAATATTATTTCATTCTAACCAACTTAGTTAAACATCATATGTTCTAAAGACAAAGATGTAAAATCCTAGGAACTATGGGTTATGGATCCATGACGTAACTTATGTGATGACAAAATTTTATTCATTTTCCCAATTAAATAAACAATTAGACTACTACAATATCAAAGAGTCAAACATATTATTAAAAATCTTATGATAGAGTTGCTTTGTACACTTATTTAAACATATTTTAAAGATATGCGACCTTCACACTTCACTTTTGTAAGGTGCAATGTCACATTTAGATCTTTAGACATACTTAAAGTCAATTATGATATTTATGTCTTAGTTTTAAATAAAATCCCACTATCAAATTTGTACTATTTTATGTTACACCTCACCTTGTATATTTTTAATAATTACATGTAAAATGCACATTCTAGAATTAAACAAAAAAATAAAGAAAATAATATTAGAGTTGAAACTTCTAGTAGAGAACCATAGGGATGGATACAAATCTTCCAAAGGTGATGAAATGTAGATATGTTGTCTATTTAAATAAGATTAATTTCCATTATTCAATAATAACGACCTTAGAAAGAATAATTCTCTTATTGACTCTATTTGCTTGAACTATTTTTTATCTACTAATAAATATTGAATTTAAGACAAATTACCATAATTATTACAAAAATTTAATTGGTGTATGACTACTTATAATCCTCATCAATTCCTCACACTATAGAGCATTATCCATTGTTGTTTTGTCAAGAAAGGATTTGTTCTTACAAGGTGATAAGGTGACCATGTTATGGTAGTTGGTGCTAATATAAAGAAGTTTCTTCATGAACTAAACCTAGATATTAGTTGAGTAATCCTTAAATTTAAATAAAACCACTTTAACTATTTTTTAATAATTAAAAATCTTACATAATTATCTATATAAAAATATAGACAAAACCTAAGGATATCACTTCTCACTTCCATGGGGCTTTTTTTGTCTTGTGTGAAAACTTCTATTCTTACTAAGTTTATAGGTAGGTTCATCCTACATGGTTGCATTACTATACTTCTATTTTCTTTTTTTCTCCCTTATATTGCATTAATAATCACATTCATAAATAGAATGGTTCTATTCAAAATAATCTCCAAGGAAGATAAAAATAATAAAACATATTTATAAAACTATAAAAAGAGAAGTCATGTGATACCAAACAAGAATACCACTCAACAAGGTATTTAATTTTGACACTTGAATCTCCATTTAGGAATTGAAAATAGTCAAAGGGTTAAAATATCGATATTCATAATATGATTTCATATTTTTTAAGATTTAAAGAGATGAGTTTAGAATATAAAATTTAGTGGATGAATGTGCTACTGGCACTAATCAATCTATGGGACACAAATGTAATATTCAAATTAAAATATCATTTCACTTCATAAATTTTTTGGAAAACAAAGAGAAAGATTTAAATTTTTTATCACTTCCATTGTGTGTAGGCTTGTAGCCTCTTTTAAAGTAAATTAAAATTGGCTGAAATTTTATTTACATACCACTTTAAAATCAAATGATTGTTTCATGTACATATATCCAAATATAATCTAAAAATAGACACAACATTAAATGAAAAAATGGAATGTATATTTTTATCATTAAAAATATTTAATTTCATCTTTGAACTTGGATTCATATAGATATAACTTTTAATTTACTATTATGTTCTATATTTTAGTGTAGGGAGGATCCAACTTCTTGCACTTACCCATATATTGAGATTTGGAAATCTTTTAGAGTGGAGATTCTATTCTCAATTTGGAAATATAGAAATTAAGATTTTCTTGTTGACTCATCCAATCATAAGCACTTTTACATGTAGGCCCAAGCCAATAAGGTGGGACTTGGAGGTTTCTCATCTCCACCACATGGAAATTCCTTTGCTTGTCAATACCAACACTCTAGATAGCTAGATAGTGGGAAATTTTCATAGTTGAACCTTATCATCTCACATGTGCATGCTACCTCTCAACAAGCTAAAGATAAATATTAAGATAAGACACTCATGTGTTGGGATCCCCTTGCTAATAGTCATGACCTAAATTTTTGGGGTTACCAACCTTATCATTATCCCCCTCCATCTCTTGTTAATATAGCCATGATGGCTTAGTTCTTTTATTGCTCTCTTTTTTGGCTATAGCATAGACTTCTTCATGTGTGATTTCATTCCACCTGTCTTTTTGTGAATTATGTATTATATTTTGATATTTTTTGTAAGATTTACTATAGAATTATCTATACCATGAAATATTTGGATATGGAGGTATCCACCCAAGATCTAGGAGATTTAATCAAAAAAAAGAGAGAAACATAACATGAGAGGATAACTATATTCTATTAAATGATGCAAATATAAAATATGTGTACATTAATTGAGATTGAAAAAGCCTTTGGTTATATAGGTTAGGGTGAGACATAGGACAACATAATATTATGATATGTTCCTTAATATTATTAGTAACACATAAATTAAAAATTACATAAGAATTCCCTAAGTAAATTAGAGTGAATAGGACCTAATAGGGAAACTAGCCAAGTAATATACCTCATTCATACTAAGACCCCCCTTAAGTGTAACTTAAGGAGAAAAAGAAAATATGAAAAGATCTAATGATGTAAGGATTGGTCCAAGCTATAAGGCCATGTTGGTTCCCATGTGTAATAAACCTCTCACAAACATAGAAAATGAGAAAAAAAAAAAAAAAAAGTAAGAAAAAACACTCTCCAAAAAAGAGAAAATGTAACATTATCTCTAAAATTATGAGAAGAATAAAACCCCATGTGATGAAAATCCCCCTCATAGAAGAGAATAAGAGATAGAATACATCTCCCCTCAATATAGAATCTCTTGCATTGATTTTGGATCCTCCATAGTGAATATTGAAGGTGATCCAAATTGTTGAACATTTCTCCCCTTAGGAAGAAACAAATCCAAGGGTGTATGAAAAATTTCTTCCCATTCCTAAAAGGAATATAAAAATCACACCAAAATTATGATGTCTTTAAATTATACTCAAGTGTCACATGTCGATGTTGAAAGGTGTCATAATCATATCAAGGATCCCATGTCTAACTCATGAAGATGACGATCTAGAACCTTTTGGAAATGAATGTAGAACATGATCCAAATATGAATATGGCATACAAATGTTACTCAAGGTTCTCAAAGCTAATTCCAAATTGTTATAAATGAACAATTCAAGAAAGAACAAGAGGCTATAAATTTTTTGATGCAAAGTGGTAGGGGAAGCACCCAACTTGACACAGTTGTTCAACTATACCCTTCAATAAGACAATCTGATCATACAACTTGACTCACACAACCAGACATCACCACAGGACTTGGGGATGATTTGGAAACTCTTAATATGACAAAAAATGAACAAACAACTAGAATTTTCTTATAGAAACTCTCATTCCTCCATCATTGCCATATTATCCATTCATTCCTTCTAGCACTCACCAATAGGACAGTCATGATAAAACTTTGTTAAAGGAAAATAATAGAGAAAGAAACCATGTTTTATACTTCTTACATATACCCTTACAGACCCCAAAATCATAGAACCAAACACCAAGAGTAGGTGTATCAAATAACTAATTTACAAGCCACCAAAAGGCTTCATTTGGCTTGTGCAAAGAAGGAATCAACTTGTCAAGGCACACCCCAAAACCCCTAGTTAATTCCTTTAAAATACTTAAACAGGTTCCCCAAGACCTTTTCCATGCTTTCCATCCATTATATTTACTCAAATACTCAAAAATCAACAAATAATGTATTCAAATGATCACATTTTGGATTGTACAAGGCAAAAACCAAACCTAGGGCATCACATAACTTTTGTAAACCTCCATTTTTCAATCTGAAACAAATTTAATCATTCAAAGGAGTCCTAAATCTACCAATCCACCAAGTTTCATATTTTTCCCACAGTGGAAATGGGAATTACATCCATTTTGGTGACCAAACCCTTGTTTTGTAAGGTTTCAAACCCACTTTCACTAAAATTGATGTAACTTACTCAATACTTGATGAAATTAACTCAAATCACCACAAAAAGAAAGAATAATCTCCCCTCTATCGAACCATATGCATTATAGGTTCGTACAATTCTGCTATAGGACGTACCAATAAAAAGAATAGTCAAAAATGCTGTAAAAACTGGAAAAACAGAGTTTTTCTTTATATTAATGCTTCAAAAACTTCAATAACCTCATGCCTCAACCAAAGAAGGTTATTTAAAAAAAAATCCCATCATTTACAATGGCCCTCAACTGATTTTTGAAGGAGGGAACCATTGGTTAATGAGATTACATCATTAATGTTGATTTTACACCAAATTTCATTATGACACTTTGCATTTTGAATCAACTTTGCAATCCTGAAGACCTAAGACCTTAAAAACCATTAAAATGGCTCCAAAATATCCTTATTACATGTTCAAAACTCCAACCTTGCACATTTACATACAAATTCAAATTTTTGCCTTCCCAAGGCTACAAAGACAACAATTGTTGCAAGTTTGCAATTTTCTACATTTTGACCCCAAAACTCAAAAGCTCACCCTAGATCTTGCTCAATGATCTTGATTGACATTATTAATGACAAAAAGACTCAAAAATACTCATTCTAACCTCCTAACCACCTGTTTTCATCAAAAGAGCAAAAATGGAGGATGAGGTGTAGGTGCTCTTGCACCATTTTTCCCATGACATATCAAGAAGATGATGCACAACTCCATAGGAGATAATGTCAAAGAAGAAGTGAATATCCTCAATCTTGTCCTCCATTTATTTTAAATAAGACTCAAAAAAAACCTACAATATATGTCAAGTTCTCATCCCAAGTAGTTGTATCTAGAAGAGGATGTGTTTGCTCCTACTACAAAGAGTCATTGGAAGCCATGGATGTGGAAAAACTAGTCTCATGATAATAAATAGGATATGGAGAATATGGAATAGTAGTACATGTCTCTAGAACCTCATTCAATGAAAGAACATCAATATTTAAATGACCATATTGTATCTCCTTGAAAAAGTGACACTAATTCTTGAGTCGGTACATTAATCAAATAAAAAATAGGAGAAAAAGTGAGAAGATGTACACTCAAGATGGGTGATCTACCTCCCCAACTACAATTATATCTTAACTATGTAAATCTTAAATATCCATAGAATCTGGTCTGAACTCAACACTCTTTCCTACTCCAACCTGTGTAATTTAATAGATAGAAAGGCTATTGGTTGATAATGAAGGCACATAAAGGACATAATTGAATGATCCTTCCTTCATTCCAATAGAACCTTTTCCAAAAACACATATATGTGTTGTTACCCATCAAGGTGTGTAATGATGAACAAGTCTTAAACAAAGATAACATACTTTATACTAAATTTGTAAGGAAGCTAAGGTAGCAGAACAACTTCCTACACTAATCTTGAGAGGAGAATAATGCAAAACTTTACAGATCTTTCCAATTACAGAAAATTAAACAAAAATAAACATAAATTTCTTGCATACCACAACATAATGATTTATGTGGGGAAAACCCTTTCAGGAGGAAAACCCCACACTCCAAAAGCCACCCAATATATTATTCAGAAATCACAAAGATTACAATATACTTGTAGAGCAAGCTTCTCACAGGAGTATCACCAACCAAAGATCCAGAGGCAACACAATCACTATCAAACTCTCAGAATACATCACAATACATAGTCATAATACAACGCCCTCATAAAATAGGGTTGCCTTCCATGGAAATTCAAGCTAATAAAATATTAGTCGTTAGATATGAGACATAATGATGAACAGTCCAGATTTAAAATAATAAAATATAAATAAAATTTTCCTCTCGGGGGTGTTGCCCCTAGACCCCCAGCTATGGGGATGATCCCCCTGGACCCCCCTTCATCATCGTATGAATAGTACCTTATGTATCAATAGTGACTTATGTAATTGCAAGGTTGAAACACATTTTCCCAACAAAATTCATATGATGTGAATCTACAAAATCAAGTATATATTGGAAAAATAATGTGTCTAAAACTTGGAAATTTCTAAGTTTTTTTATTAATTATTTAACATTTTTTATATTTTTTAATAATTATTTCCACTAAAACGGGGTCTTGTATTTTGAGTTGGCATCAAGTGCCACATGTTGGTAATTTGTGAAGTGTTTCTTAAGGTGTATTTAAAATTCTTGTCTATAAAAAATTTTGGCTCTCTTACCTTTGTAGGATCCTATGACAACTTATGATATATTCTCATGACATGCAAGAACCAAGAATAGAGGGAGTTACATTGGATCTTGATCAACTATGGTATACTTTATCATTTTTCATGAAGTTTCTATTTTGAGATAATAAATAATGTCAATTTGGGTGTCCATATTGGGTGAATTAAATTAGTTGGTCATGACAATTTTAAAGTGTAACAGAGTATGAACATTATTTTTAGCCAATACAATAGAATCTTCCACGGGGTGTGTCTGAATATGGTGTCTAGTTGATTGTCATACCTCTTGGAGGTTTTGTGCATGGTTTATGAAACTATAAATGGTTTTCATATTGTTCATTTTGTTCATAAATTGAGTACTCAAGGAGTTGTATTGGATGTATGAATTTGTAGGTACTAGAATGTTGTTGAAACTCCTAGTGAAATCTTTCTCTATAAGTGTATTGTAATATCCTATTTGATTTTACCATAGTACATTAAGAAATTTTTGGAGTCTGATTTTTTCTCCCAAAATATTTTCACACATAAATACTAGTGTCGTGTTATTTTCTTTATGCTATCATATATTTTTTATAACTATTTAAATTAGATTTTAAAAAATTGTGTACACATATCCTCTCAAGATTAGCATAGGAAGTTGGGTCAACTACCCTTTGATTCCTTATAAGTGGTGTTAGAGCCTAATCACCTTTGGTTTCAATTGTTGGGTTGTTGGGTTTTTTAGCTAATCCAAATTTGAGTGGGAACTTGTGTAGGAGAGTGTCTTGTGATGTTATTGTAAGAAATACAAATAAAAATCACATCAAGGAGGATCAAGGTTTTAAAAAAATATACAAAATTTTAGTGGAAGATTAAAATGGAGGATCTATTGTAGATCGTGATCTATGGGGTGTCATTGATGAAAACATTTCAAGACCTAGAGATGTAACTACAACCACTCAATATGATAGCATGGACCAAAAATCAAAGGCTCTCATAAGATTAAATGTCTTGTGGATTCTATTTTTATTAATATCCATGAAGAACATACTAAAAGAGATTATGATAGATTTTTGGTAAAATGTATCAAGCGAAGTCTATGGTTAACAAGTTTTGTGGAGGAAATTGAATTCCTTAATAAGGGAGGAAGTGGAAAAATTTTAGACCACTTGAATAAATTCAATATGTTGGTGGTTTGGTTGAATTCAATGCCCATTTGAAGATGGATGAGGAAGAAATATGTTAGAATGTATTGTGTTGTTCTTCTAATACATGGGATAGTCACTTAATGAATATCAAGAGTACTTCTATCACATTGAAGGTTGAATATGTTGTTAGTTATTTAATGTATAAATAAATGAGAAGGAATATTTCAATTAGCACCAAAGAGGCATTGAATATTTATAATGGACCAAAAAAAGTAGGCAATCTAAGAACAAGAAACGGTGATAAAAGTCAATATCCAATTCCAAGGGGAGATCTAAGTCTTCTGAAATATCCAAAGTGACATGCTATAATTATGGTAAACTTGGTCATCTTCAAAATTAATATAAATATGAGAAGAAAAAATAAAATAAAAAGTTGACTTAAATTCTAAACCCAAAAATGATGATGGTGATGCATTCATCATAGGTTTGGAAATGGGTGCAAGTGATAATGTATGGTTAATTCATTTAGGTGCATCCTTTCATATAACCTCTAATAGAGATTGGCTTTCACAATATCAATATTTTGATGGAGGTAAGATGTATTTGGGAAATGATTATCAAATAAAAACTATTGGCCATGATAGAACTTAAATCAAATTTATTGATGGTATAGTTAAGGGAATCAATGGTGTTTTGTATATCCCTAGGTTAGCATAAAACCTTTTATCTTTAAGCAAATTAATAGATGCAAATGTGTAGGTTGTATTTTCTTATGCAAGATGCAAGATGGTTAGAACTATTATTGTGATTGCTAGAGGTGTCAAATTAGCCACGTGCATGCATGGTTCAATGCAATAGTACAATTTTGTTAATATTGAATCATCTCTTGTATTGGATAAAAAGGTGGTGTCATATTCAATGTATGGTTGTTCTTTCTAAGTACCTAAGGGTTCTCTTTCTATAGATTCTAAGTTACATGTTATCGCATTAAAATTAGGTTAAATTGAAGAGAAGGGTATACAAATTGAATTAAAAAAACCTTGTTGAAGGTTTGTTTGATTGTAATCTTGAGTTTTATTTCTATGAACAATAAATATATGAAAAACAAAATTGCATTCAATTTTATTTTAGTTCTCATAAGTATTCTACAATTTTGGATCTTATTCACTATGATGTATTTGGTCATGTTGATGTTCCCTTGATTGTATAATTTATTTACTATGTTATGTTTATTGATGATTACAATAGGACTTGGTTTTATTTTCTTAAAATAAAATTATATTTTTTTAGTTGTTTTGGAGAGTTTAAAACTATGGTAGAGTTTAAACTAAAAATAAAATTTGAAATTTGACTAACAATGGTGATGATTATTTTTTTATAGATTTTGATCTCATACAAGGATTGTGGCATATATAGGAAATTGGAGTTGTAGAGAGGATGAATAAGATATTGATGGAGAAGGCTAGGAGTATGTTTAGTGGAGTTGGATTGGAATAAAGTTTTCAATCGGGGTTGCAGCCACTAATTGCTACCTAATAACATGTCTCTTATATAAAATCTTGTTGATAAAATATCTATGGAGGAGTGGTCGGGAAAAATATTCACTGATAAATATTCATGTTTCTTTTGTGAGGCATATGCACATGTGCCAAGGGAGAATTATACTAAATTAGGGAATAAGATTGTTAAATACATTTTCACTAGTTACAATTATGGTATGAAAGGATACAAGCTTTCGGATCCTATTAAAAAATATATTATATATTAGAAGTGTTATTTTCAAAGATATTTAGCCTTCTTCCATTGTATTATAGCTAAAATAAAGTAAAAAGAGAGATGTGGTTCAACTTTATTCTACCCCAAAGATAGTTGAATTGAAATCCCAAATGAAACTAGAAGTTTAGGAGATATCTTCAAGCTTCAAATCTTCAACAGAGTTATAACTTCCAACTTAGCTTGTTCGAAGGTTGACCAAGTGTAGAAAACTAATATAAAAGTATTATCCTAGAAATTGGACATGTATATTTTCTTTAAATACTAAAATTCATGAACCTGGTTGTATACAAGAGGATTTTGGTATGCATGGTGTATATTTTTAGAAAATAAACATGGACGAAGAGATGGATTCACTTAAAATAAATAGTACGTGGGACTTGGTACCTTTTCTTGAAAGATGCAAACTCATATGAATTGTAAATTAGTATTCAAGAAGAAAATGGGTTCTAATGGTAATATTAAAAAATACAATGTATTGTTGGTTGCAAAAGGTTATTCCTAGGTTCAAGAGGTGGATTATGGTGAAATATTTTCTCTTGTTACAAAAATTTTATCCATTAGATTCTTACTTTTATTCCTATAGTTTATGATCTAGAGATTGAACAAATGGTTGTGAAAACTACTTTTCTTCATGGTTATTTGGAGGAAGAAATATACATAGCATAGTCAAAGCACTTCATGGTGAGAGTTAAAGATATTTTGGTCTATAAATTAAAGAAATATTTATATGACCTCAAGAAATTTCCTAGGATGTGGTACCACAAATTTGATACATGTGTTTTAAGTTTTGGATTTGAGAATTTTAAATTAAATCATTGTGCTTATTATAAATATGATGGTAATCATTTTTTATTATTACATTATATGTTGATGATATGTTGTTCATTGGAAAATTGAAAGAATTAATTTTAAAACTTCAACTTGGAACCAAATTTAAAATGAAAGACCTAGGTGTGGATAAACATATTCCTAGTGTGGAGATAATGAGAGACAAAGCAAATAGAAAGCTATGTCTTGTCTAAAGTATGTGAATTCAATATTGTATCTAGGTTTAACATACAATATTCTATACCATTATGTGTTTAGTAGGAGTTTTATGGTGAACTCCTCAAACACCCTAGGATCACTTGTAAGACAAAATAACTTCCACAAGAGAGAAATGGAAAAAATATCATGCTACGATTAAGGATGCAAGAATTCCAAACTAAATATCACAATGTGCATATGATGCCTTGCTTATATAGGCAAGGTGGTGAATAGGATTAGAAAATATCATGACAAACGTCTTAATCCTGTCACATGAGACAACTAAGTCATAACAACCTAGGATAAGATAAGATCTAGAAAAGATAACTCATCCTTCTAGAATGAATCTTAGAGCCTAAGTAAACTTAACATGTGAATGTGTCCCCTAAGTCCTTAGTAGGTGAATTAACTAGGTACAAGACATTTATTCACACCAACAGCCCCCCTTAAGTGCAACTTAGGGAGAAGATTATTATGCAAAGATGTAAAGATGGGTCTTGGATACTAGGCCATGTTAGGTACCCATGTACAAATGCAAATGAAATCTCTCACAAATGGAGAAAAGGAGAAAACCCAATGGGACAAAACCCATCCCAAAAAGAGAGATAAATAGAATAATGATATCCATCACAAATCAATCAATCTCCATCCACACAAAGGATGATAAGAGAGATCATACAACCCCTCATAATGAGATGACCTATTGTAGAGGAGCACTGGAAGCACACTTGTGGAGTAACACTGGAATCCTTAATCTGGAAAGCAATGAAAGATAATTCTATTTGCTAGAAACCATATTAGAGTCACTCAAGGACTCAGGTTAGAATCATGATAAGCAACATCAGACCCGATGCCAAGGAACACTGGAAAACTCACAAACAAACGCAACCCTAGAATCTATGAAGCAACAGTCAATTAAGAAATGATCTGGAACTGAAAAGAAGTGCAAAGATCAAAATTGCACCCTCCCAACTGTCAAAACATCCAAGCAATCCCCAGAGCACCCTTTAGGGAAAACTAAAATAATGATCAACTTGGGACATATATAGAAAAAGTGCATATATGAAAATGTAGAGCTCTTGAATACCTTTCCAATGCCACAAGAATCATGAAAACTGGAGATAGTGGCAAAAATTTATGAGCTCAGAAGCCATAAAACAACATCTAACTTCAACTAAAAATAAATGCTATCAAACAACAAAAAATATGAAAAAAACCTACACCATTATAAAACTCACAGCACTAGACATTTGCCTCCTAGATTGCAAGTTATGAAAGTATGAAAAAAATGCCTAGAAAAGGGCACATGAAGACTAACCAGGGTCAAAATTTCAAGACTAAATTGACACAAAATTTTTGCTCCCAGTCACACCATATGACCAATTGTGTAAAAAAATGTTTTAAGAAAAGTGTTGCCTTCCCGCCACCAATGGAGTGGTGGGCACGTGGTGAGCTAGTGGCTAGGGGGCGGCGGGCCTAAGCCACATCGCCCAAGGCATAAGCCCCCTGTGGCTTGATATAATCGCAACCAAAACCTTCACGGAACCACCAAAAATAATATATGGTCAGCCAAAAATATAAACTCGTCTGTGGATATAAAGGTGTGTCGGCTAGTTTAAATGAAAAAAAAAATTTATTAATATTAAACTTTATAACTAGCGATACAATAAAGAAATCATACCAGTAAATAACCATGTGATTTGACCAATCAGGTACAAAGTAAGCAAATAGAAGGACGTCGAGAGAGCCAAAAATACAGAGAATATTCTCTGCCTAATGCTTATACAATCTGTAAAAAATGTACCAAACGATTTGACTTTTCATCATAGATGACAAGGAGAAGGAATATTCGGCCCAAAATGTCGATTTCATAGAAAAATGCCAATTTCTTTTTCAACCCATTGCGGATCTCACACCTGTGCAAGCTATATAGCCATGTACGCATCTGTACCGCCTAAAAAAAATTGCATGGTCCTCTAACTAAAGTTATCAAAAATTGACAATTTGGTAGTCAATCTTAGGGTTCTTGGGCCTTCTAGACACAGTGACAAGGTCTATTTTTCCCAAACTACTCTGAAATATCAGCTACCCTCCATATCTGGCAACTAAAACCCTTCCTTCAAACCCTTGCAGATCTGACAAAATATGTCAAATTTTGATGAAAGGAAAGTCAATACTGACTTTCTCAGATGCCCCGGATTCAATGGTGAGGTTCTCAAGACCCCAACTCACACCCAGCAAAAATTTCATGCCATGATTGGTCCCTCAAATCTGAGAAGAATTCTATAGCATTGAAGCTCTAATACCATGTAGGATTTCTATGGTGAACTCCTCAAACACCTCGAGATCACCTACAAGACAAAATAACTTCCACAAGAGAAATGGAAGAAATATCATGCTATGATTAAGGATGCAAGAATTTCAAACTAAATATCACAATATACATATGATGCATTGCTTATATAAGCAAAGTGGTGAATAGGATTAGACAAGATCATGACAAGTGTCTTAATCCTATCACATGAGACAACTAAGTCATAACAACCTAGGATAAGATAAGATCTAGAAAAGACAACTCATCCTTCTAGAAGGAATCTTAGAACCTAAGTAAACTTAACATATGAATATGTCCCCTAAGTCCCTAGTAGGTGAATTAACTAGGTACAAGACATTTATTAACACCAACATGTTCCTCTTATCTTGGGAATAAAATTATCACTTACACAATATTTTACATCTCCATTAGCTCTAGAAGACATGATTATGGTAACTTATCAGAGTGTAGTTGGAATTATAATGTATTTTACGGTCTATAATAGACTAGACATGCCAAAGTAGTAGGATTTCTCAATAAGTTATTGTTTAATCCTATACGAATTCAATAAAGTTTAGTTAAAAGAGTTCAAATATTTATGGGGTACCTCAAAGTATTCCTTTTGTTATCATGGTAATTTTACAAGAGACGGGCATTCACTAGATATTCGTGGTCATGTAAACTCAAATTAAATTGGAGATGTTGATAGTAGAAGATCTATTAGTGCATATTTATTTACTTCAAATGGTGATTGAATAAGTTGTGTGAGAAAGCGATATGATATGGTCACTATGTCCAGTATTGAGGTAAAGTATATGGTGTCAACTCATGCCTATAAAGAATTCATTCAGTTGAAAATAATGTGTTCAAATATTAAGTCAAGAATTAGGGTACATTGACTCTTTGTTATGACACTCAGAGTGTATTTTTAGTACAGAATCTAACCTTTCGTGTAAGGGCCAAGCACATAGATATGCAGTATCATTTTGTTGAAGACATGGTCAAATATGGGAAGTTAAAATTGGATAAATATCAAACTTTGACAAATTTTGTAGATATTTTAACTAAGCCCATGATCACAAATAAATTCATATGGTGTTTAGAGTCTCATGGGCCTTTTAGTCCCCAATAGTTAGATTCCATGATGGTATGTTTCCCTTTGTCTCTTGTGATGTATTTGACAAGTGGGAGAATGCTGGGAATTAAGATGTCTCAACTTTGTTAATTCCTAAGTTTATTTATTAATTATTTAACATTTTTCTTGTATTTTATATTACTTAATAATGTGCTCCGATAAAATGGGGCATGGAATTTTGAGCTAGCATCATATGTCACATGCCATTACTTTATGGCTCAGTTTTTCAAGATATATTAAAAATATGTATCTATAGTAGATTTTGGATGCCCTACCTTTGTGGGATCCTATGAAAACTTGTGATAGATTACTATGATGTGTAAGAGCCAAGAACAGAGGGAGTTACTTTGGAATTTTGATCAACTATGACATAATCTATTATTTTTCATGAAATGTGTATTTTGAGATGGTGAAAATGATAATTTGGGCACCCATGTTGGGTAGATAAATTAGTCAATTATGACAATTGTAAGAGTGTAAAAAAATATGCTATTTTTATTCAACATGACCAAATATTCTTAGGGATGTTGAAATATGGGCCCAACTTGGGCATCATAACTCTTGAAGGTTCTACACATGGTTTAGAAAACCAAAAAAAACTCATTTATTTTTCTATAAATTGGGTACTTTAGGAGTTGTATTGGATGTATGAATTTGTATGTACTAGAATATTGCAAAAAAATCCAAGATTGTATGCTAGTGAAACTCCTATGAAGATGCACTTTGCAAGTGTGTTATAATTTCACATTTTATTTTATAATAGATTGAGTAGGTTTTGGAGTGTAGTATTTTTATCTATGGAGTTTTGCCCCAAATAAATACTACTGTCATGTGTTATTTTGTTTATGCTATAATATTTATTTTTTATATTTTTTTGGTCGCTTAGATCATATTTAAAAGTTTTATGTACACTTCTCTCAAGATTAGCGTATAAAGTTGATTTTGTTACTCTTTTCTTCTTTACAATTTCCATCTCTCTAACTATAAATCTAAAATTGCAACAAGTGATTTTCCCTTTTGTCTCTCTTACTTTGAATAATAATTAGATGAACCCTTCAGCATAGTTGAAGGAAAATTAATGTAATCCTTCTTTAGAAGATGCTTCAACTCGTCAATATATTTTGAATAAAATTTGTGTTCATCATGCCTCAACTTCTTGCAATATGAACATTTGGGCTTCTCCTTCTTAGATTATTCCCCTTTGGAAGAGGATTTTTTATGATCTTGTATGGAAGTGGATGTGGATTATTATCATGTGTTCTTATTAGGATTTTTATTTTGCTTCTCTTTACCACTAGAAGCCTTCATGCCTATTGCAATCAAGGCTTGTGATTTCAAATAATTCAAGGTGCCCATTTGAATAATCTTATATTTATCCCTAGTTACTAACATAGCAAAATTATCAAATGAAGGAATCTTAATCTCACTCCCCAAAGCACTATGTTTAACATATAAACTAGAAACAAACACTAAATAATTAATCCCTAGATTAGAGAGAGCACTTAATATCAACTATTTATCTTGTTTTATTTTTTTGGAATCCTTCAATTATGCTCTTAGTGACTTGAATTTGGTGATGAAGTGTTGTATTTCATCAAAATTACATGGATTAAGATTTATTAGTTCATTTTCCAACAAATATATATTTGGATTCCATGTCTACCCAAATAATTTTGACAATGTAGTCCACACAACAATAGTTGTATCCAAGTACTCAATGTGAAATAACAACTGAGGATAGACATACAAGCACAAATATCCAATAGCTTCTTCACAAATATTCAACCACTCATTCTTTTTAAATTTTTCTTTACTTGGTTCACCATCAAGCCCATAAACCATCATATATAACCTCATAACTCTTAGCAATTTGTTAATTTTATATTTTTATAAATAACCTCACCATTATTGGATGATGAAGAAAGAAGGAAAGGACACAAATCAATAGGAATGCTTGAGCACAACCATAAGAAAATCCTCCAAAAAATTAATTAATTAATGATCCGCCTAGCAATATATGATCTTATCATTTTATACTTAATACAATTACAACCACTTTTCAAATTAGTGAAGTGGTCTTGGTATTATTATGTTACATATGCCAAATTTGGCCACAAAATTGAAAGTAATTTCATAATACAATGAAATCAATTTGATTACACCAACGTGGAGTACACAAAAAAATCTATCGTATGAGCCTAAACAAAGCCCCAGAATTTCCCAAAAAGAGAACTTCTCGGTAACACCTATGTGAATCTATGAATTTTGAAATAATTAGACATCAAAATAAAAAATTATCTGCACAATTATTAAGTTCCAAAATGTCTACACCAAATAAAAAATCTTGCAAAAATGAGTAGATATAATTGAGAATGGAGCTTACAAGTTCTAAGTGTCAAGATTAAAATTTCAACAGTAAGGTGCAAATTTCAAAGTGAAAAAATATTTACATCATGATGACATTAGCAAATGTAGAATGGAATATTCTTTATCCTAATAGAATATTCTTCTAGATTCTAAAACTGCCAACTAATTTATTGAAATTGTTCTCTAGAATGAAAAATCACCTGTTCGGAACACAAAACTGTCAATCATCTTTGCAAAATAGCATTTTATTTTTTAGAAGTTGTTTTCTGGGAAGAAAAAAATTGATGGTTTGTGAGTCTTAATGTGGTGGCACCACTAACCTATTGGTGGTGGGGCTTTGAACCATTGGTTGTGGAATCTCCTTGTCAATATACCAATGTTGACATTCCATGTGGAATCCTTGTGTATAATAGCAGATACCCTATGAACTATGCATTTTACTAGTACCTTACTATACCCACAAGGTCTGCATAATTTTTTTAAAATTAAATTCTAAGAAATGAATTAGAAATTAGGATATTTTTGTTTTACCTATACATATACTTGCACTAGTGGCTACATAATATTTTTCCTATGCAAAGAATATTCTATGTGATATGTATGATCTATTGAAGGAGAATTTTCTCAAAACTCTAGGTCATGTTCTCCAAATTTGATGAAATAATAGTTGATCCTTAAATTATTGGGCCTTCTAGATGCGATGGTGGAATCATATTTGACTCAAAATTCTCCAAAAGATTAGATACCTATTGAATCTAACATGCACCTCCCAATTTCAAACCCTTGTAGATTTGGCCTTGAATGTCCAATTTGAACAAATCAAAATGCTAAACTTTCTTGAACACCCTAAAATCAGTAGTGAGCTTAAATTTACTCTATGAATCTCCAAAACAGTCTTCAATATAAAACCATAAAGAATAACCCCTAGTATTTATATCATTTTTTTTAATTCTCTAAGTCATTCGATGCAAGAGACAAACATACTCAAATTTTTAAGAGAAAAAAAAAATTCAACCTAGATATCCAAAAGGATAACATAAGGAAATCATACAATCTCTAATACCATGTAAGATTTGATACATAATGTTCTATACAATACATTTTTTTGATAATGGAGGTAGACACCAATATCTACGAACTTCAATGGAAGCACAAGAGAGACCCAACATGAGAGTAATTATATTATATCAAAAAATAAAAATATATAATGTGTGTATCTTAATTGAGATTACAAAGAGAACCCCTTGGTTATATAGGCCAAAGAGAAATATAGGACAAAATAAAATTATGACATGTCTTAATCTTATGACTTGAGACCTAAATTAAGAATTCTTTAAAAGAAATCCCTAATTGAACTTAAGTAAACTAATGAGAATAGAATCTAAAATAAAAATTGATTAGTTAAAATATTGTATTCACAACAACAATTTTAATATTATAGTACAACATTATTCATCATTAAAAAAAAAAAAAATTATATCATTATTGATATGAGTGATCTACCAAGTGAGCTCTATGTGTACTTAACGATATAAATTTTAGTTCAATACTCAAACAATGGTGAGATTATTTTTATCCAATTTTTTCAATGGAGTTTGATGATAATTTCATCACCAACAAATTTACCACAAATGGCCCTTCAAATGTTGGTTTCACCTCTTCAAAAGTTTTTTTTTTTTTTAAAAACAATATGATGTTATGATTTACTAGAGGAGTTTTACTTTCTCTTAGGAATTAGTTGGATGTGATAGTCCTAAATATAGTAATAGTTGAAAAAAATTACATGCAAAAGTTAGAGAAAGAGGTGGATAAGAAAGGCCAAGTGAGAAATAAATATTCTCTTTTACACATTAATTCACTAAAAAAAATTACATAATAACTATTAATAACAATAGCAATTGATAAATATTAGTTATGAAGAAAAAATATCATTATACAATTATGATGGAATAACAAACCAAATAATTGAATTAACAAAACTCAACCCACATATTCTCATCCAAACAAATAAAAAGAAAAATTACTTACCATATTTTTATTCACCTATAGAATGTACAAGTATTATTGCCAAAATATTTTTTTTAAATTCCTCCATATAAATTGGATTTATATTCCAAAATTTATTGAATTGTACTTCATTGTGCCTCTAATCTTCAATGAAGACACTACTTTTTAGAATTCACTTGTGGTTTCACATTCACTAGACCATATTACTATCACCTATACATTGCTATTTTCTTTGAAGAAAATATTTCCAAACACTAGTTGATTGTATACTTCTTTAGAGAATTCAACAAGGTTAAATTTTATGACATCAAATACCCTATGGAGAGAAGTCAAACAAAAACACAAAGCAATATTGTTACACTTTTATGTGATTTTTCTTCTCCTATCTTGGCCTAGGGCTAGCACATAGCATGTTTAATTAACAATGCATTGATTTCTAGCAACACATTGATTTCAAGCAACACAATGCTCAGATATATCCTACAACATTAGAATATGTGATGTTATTAGAGATCATTTTGACTTCTAATAGGAAAATTGTATACTCATAATGACTAGACGAGGACTAGAAGAATGGTTTTTAAAAATATTCTTTTTCAATTTTCTTTTAAAATGAGGATTATTATTATTTTTAAATCATATGAAATGAGTGTTGTGTGGGTCCATTTATTCTAGTGATTTATATTAGAAATGATTAATCATGAAAATAATTATATATATTTAATAACAAAATTTTCATAAAAATAATTTAGTCTAATTAAAATTAAAAAAAATTAAGAGTGTCATTTACAATCTTTGTTTTAAGTTGATTCTCAAAGGAAAAATTCAAAAAATATTTATTTTCATGTGATTGTTTGTGATTTACTCAACATCGTGTTACTAAAGTAATGTAATTATCTTCATATTTATGATGGCATTGCTATTTCAATGGTATTTTCTATGTAATTGCAAATGTGTATTTTTTTCTCAACATGATATTGTATTCATGCTACTAACTATAATATGATGTATTGGTATTATCTCCTATAGAATATGGGCATGACATATGCATATGTTTACATGTTGTTACAGTACATGTCATGTTCAAGTTTTGAATGTTTCATCAAATTTTCCATGGATTATACACAAAATGTTGCTAATCAAAAAAATGTCTAAAAGGTAGGAAGGAGAAATAGTGCAAATCAAAAAATATCATACGAAATTATAGCATTAGAGAAAGATGACTTAAATAAGTAATACATATGGTTGAAAATAATTAAAAATAAGTAAGAAATTAGGCTAATGCGTATTACTTTCCACCAAGAGGCTCAAATACATATAAAAAGGAACTTAAACTAAGACCCTTATGCATTGTTAAAATGTGACATTTTAGTATTCAACACCATTAGGGAATTCTCGGTGATAGGGGAGTTCAATGCAATGATAGCAAACAATCAAGCACTCAATTCATGAAATAAGGTCAAAGAAAAAAATAACCCATTATAGCTAGAAAAAGAAGATCAAATTTGATAAAGGACATCAAAAGATGGGAGTGGGGGTGTTAACACTGTGGATAAAAATGATTAGGACTATGTAGTTTGTATGCATGGTTAAATACAATGACATGATAAGATGGTTGAAATCAAGCAACGTCACCCAAAAAAAATACAATGGCCAATGTAATGGACTATGTTATTTGCACACAAAGCTCTATTTCAAGACTAATGGAGTTAGAAGTTGGAGACTACCCAACAAAATTGAAATTAAATTATAATCCAATATATGTAAATATTGACATGCACATCAACATTCAACAAGGAGAAAAATTCCACCACAATCAAAAGAAGGCACCTCTTCAGGGTAAAATCGGTGGGACTTGAGAACTCTTCAAAGCAACCCTTGAACAACACTTTCAAGAAATAGCAAATAGAGAACTATGTAAGGCAAGTGATCCGGTAAATAACAATATATTGATTCCATTAACTCACAAAGAATTAAGTGCATGCAAAATATCTAGGCCTAAGAGGTCAAATACAAGTTCTTTTCCTACAAACTTATGGTATATTAAAGAGTACAAAGCAATAAAAAGAGAAAACTTGGAATGGACAAAGAAAATAAGAAGACTAGTGAAAAGTATTACAATCTAAAAAAGAAAGATATATGGACACAAGAAGTAAGGAACTAATTTCCTTTGGAAAATACAACCCCAAAGGTTTTTAGAGGGAACTACAAAAAAAGAGAAAGAAAATAGAAAACTATCATATATACCCAATGATATGCATAGTTTCTCTATAAGTGAGTTCAAGATAAAGACATTCCCCCCATAATCAACACAACAATTGAGCTCTTTTCTATGGAAGATATTACTCAAGGCATAAAAAGATTAGAATGGGGTAAAGTACCAGACATAGATGGGTTGCAAGTAGAACATTTTGTTTTCTTGTATAAATTAAAATTGAAATATTTCTTTCACGTTTTCAAAAATGAGGTTTAGAAGTAATCACATCACACATCAAGAGAATTTTCAATAGTATAATCCAAGAAGGCTTCTATATAACTACCAAAAATCTATCAAAATACTACACTATCATGGTCAATCCCCTTCTTGAAAACCTATTTGGGAGAATGTTAGACAAAAATTAGTATATGAGAAAAAATGAGGGAAAAAGAGCAAAAGGACAAGCGGGTTTTAAGTCAAAGCATCCCACTACCAACCACTACATCACTCTTAGGTACTTGAATAAAAAATATGGGACATGCAAAAAAAGAAGTTTTTTGTTACTTTGTTTGATTTTAAAAAAGAATTTGTCATGGAACTCAGAGTTCCAAATGAGCATAGAATGATTTTTCATGGGCTTTATGAGAAAGTTAGGACTAAAATCAAAATAGTTGGAGGAATATAAGAATGTTTTGAAAGTAAAATTGGTATCAAACAAGGATGTCTACTATCTCCCACATTATTTGGGCTATATATTGATAAGATAGAGGAGTGGATAAATAAAGTTGGTGGAGGGGATGTCCAGCTTACCAACTATGTAGAAAAGTTACTCACATATGTGGATGATCTTATCCTCATTACAAAACTATCTCATAGTTTCTGAGAACACCTAAGGGGTTTAGAGCTCTTTTTCTATAAGGTTAAAATGTGGGTGAATACCAACAAACCCAAATTTGTCATCTTCTCATTATAAAGAAATAAGAAATAAATTCACTTCTTTTTTTTAGGGAAGCTCACTAGAAGTAGTCAAAGAATACAATTATCTACGGCTTGATTTTCACAAAAAGTTCAATTGGGACACATGCAAGGCATAAAGAATACAAGCGAGAGGAAGGATTTATAATTGCTATAACATAAATGTACTAATGCAAAATTATGGGATTGGAAAACCAAGATAACCTTGTTTGGCTTGCTTGTCACACTAATGGTCATATTTGAATGTAAAGTTTGGGGAAGCAATGTGTCAAGTATAAAATGAAGATAAATGGAAAGAATAAAAAAATATTTAATCATAAGCAACCTCCAAACCAAAACATGATTTTTGTATAAGATTATATTAGTGGAACTATGTGCTTTCCCATTGGAGATATCAATGATGACTAAAACATTAAGATATATAAAAAAGACACAAAGTATGGAGAGCCATTGATGGCCCAAAATGGTGATTGAGGAAGAGATAAGCATAAAAGAACACATGGATAAAATGTAATAAGAAGCAAATGAGTAAATGAGAAATTAACATGTAGGAGTGTTTGGACATTAATGAGGAAATTAAAATGTATGTAAGAAATAAGCATCATAGTACCACAACTAGTTTAGATAAAGTGTGATTATCTCATCATATTCAAAGTGTTACATACAGTATAGCTAGAGCATGTGCAACATTGTTAGAGTGCATGTGAAAACTATAAAAGACAAATAGATGATCTAGAAGGTGTTCTAGATCATGGGAGTTACAAAGATGGTACAAAGAGCTCTAAATCCCTTAGGTGTTCTAAACCATTCCATGACATCATCTTTGTAACATGTCACTCCTAGATCATCTATTTATTGTGAGCCTTTAGAATGGACTTGATGGTACTACAACACTATTCTGATACTTATTCATGGTTTTATATTCTATCTAGTGAATGTATTGTCAACTACAAATGATATTGACCAATTGCATGAGTTTCTAGACGGAAGTCTCTTTTGTTGGATTGGAACATCTTCTAGGAGTGACATGTTACAAAGATGATGTCATGGAATGGTTTATATTTAGTTTAGTGATAATTGGTATTCCAAAGGTAGTTAGGATGTAGAGTTGATTGGTATTCCATGGAATGGCTCTATCTACATATAAGCTTAGACATGGATGGGGAAGATTAATGACTATGACAATAAATCTAAAAAGATAGGTCACATAAAGAAGGAATGTAAATCTAACAAAGATAAAATGGGTGAATCATCTAATTTATTCTTAGACAATGGCAAAGTTAATGTTAATGTTTTTTTCTCTACTAACATTGTTGATAATGAATCTTAGCTAATTGACTCAATTATCTCATTTCATATGACTCGTCATAAGGAATGGTACTCTAATACAAGGGTGATAGAAGATAGGTGTTCCTTAGTGATAACAACTCACTTAGAATAGTTGGTTGGGAAAAGATGAAAATTTATTTTAGCGATGGGAGAGTGAAGTCTCTTTCAAATGTGTTAAGTATATTCCAAGTCTAGGAAGGAATTATATTTTTGTTTTGAAGATGAATGATTTTGGAGTGCATGTTACATTTGATGAGAAGAGTTACAAGTTGGCAAGAGAGAATTCGATGTTGGCTAAACAAACTAGGCATGGTACTTTTTTAAAGTTGAATGCATCAATGCTATGGAATTTACTCAATGTAACTAAATGTGAGCCAAATACGTTGTGTCATAGAATGGATCATATAGTTGAGAAAGATGTGAAAACCTTGTTGAATAAAGATAAGTTGATTATTCTTTCAAATTATTTTGTTGATTTTGAGTTTTATGAACATTGTGTGTTTGGGAAACAAAATGGGATGAAGTTTGTTTTTGGAAATACTAGAGCTAGTAATATGCTAAAATTAATTGACAACAAAGTGTTTGGTCCTGTGGATGGCCCTTATATTGATAAATCTAGGTACTATGTATCTTCTATGATAAATTTTCTATGCAAATGGGTTTATTTTCTTAGGCACAAGTTTGAGGTTTCCTAGAAATTTAAGGAGTCTAATGCACTTGTAGAAAAATAAACAAATAAGGAAATGAAAGTGTTGAGGCTAGATAATGGAGAAGAATAATGCTCTGCGGAGTTTGAAGAATTCTATAAGAATGCTACAAATGTAAAATAGAAAATTACACCTTATACACAACGTAATGGGGTAGTTGAAAGGATGAATAGAATCTTTAATGAATAAAGCTAGAAGTATGTTTAGTACATAGTTATAACAAAATATTTGGGCTAAAGCTATAAGTATTGTTTGTTATTTGATAGACATGTCTCTTACTTCTATGCTTAAGGATAAGACACCTTATGAAATGTGGATAGGTAAAATGTATGTTGTTTCACATCTAAGAATATTTGGACATGAGAAATGTGTTTATGTGCCTAAGGAGAAGTGATTAGTTAGATTATGAAGATGAAAAACATTTTCATAAGACATGGTAAAAATGTGAAAGGGTATAATCTTGAGGATCCTTTCACTTTGGAATATGTCTATTCAAGAGATGTTCTCATTAAAAAGAGTTTTCTCCAAAGATGATCAAGCAAAGCACGAAAAAGAGCAATGATGCATTTTGAGAACAAATAAAAGCAACAAGATGCATCTACAAAGATGAGAATGAAACAAAATGGTGAGGATGGAAGTGAAGAAAGCTTGGAAAAAAATAGAGCCAAGTTCTAAAGAAAAAGAAAGATCCAAAGGGAATAAGTTTTCCACCACCAATGAGAAGATCCACAAGATAGTGAAAACAACTAGACAATAGTCTACCAAATTTCTTTTGGTTTTTTCTCCATCTTGTACCAATGATGAATCAAGATCCGTGAAGGAAACTCTTTCTAAGGGAAGCAAGTCTTAGAAGGACGTGAAGGAGGAGATGTTAGTCTTTTATAAATGTGAGACTTGAGATCTAATTGATCTACATAAATGAAAGAAATCTATTGGTTGCAAATGCGTACATAAACAAAGTTCGAGGCAAGTGGAACATTGGAAAGGTCCAAGGTAAAATTAGTGTCAAATGGATATTCTAGATTTAAATATTGGATTTTGGTGAGATTTTTTCTCTTGTAGCTAAACTAAACTCTGTCAAATTTACCTTATCCATTGTTGAATTTAATCTTGGCATAAGACAAATGGATGGCAAATTCTATTCTTGCATAGAGATTTTATGAGGAAATGTAGATGGAACTAAAGAATTTTGAGGTTAAGAGGAAAAAAATATGGTCCAAGTTAAAAAGGTCTAAATATGGCTTGAAATAGTCATCACTCATGTCTTGGAACTAGGTTTTGCGAAGACTAAAACTTATTATTGTGTTTATTCCATTAGAGTCAATGATCACATTTTAACTATTGTTTTATATGTTGATCATGGAAACAATAAGACACTAATTACAAAGACTTAATATGTAAGATACTAAACTCTTAAACAACCCATTGCTTGTAGGCACTAAGTTGTTTTTGGAACAATATCTTAATTCTAAAAAATAAAAATAAAAAGGTAGAAGACATGTACAATGTTATATATGTTAGTATGGTAGGAAGCCTTATTTATGCAATGTTCACTACTAAACTAGACATTACCCAAGCAATGAGAGTGTTAAATAAGTTTATGTCAAATCCTAACAAAAAACATTTTAGCTTTATGAAAAGGATGTCCTAGAGCAAAACTTTTGATCAATGTATTTGTTATCATCAAATTGTGGATTCAAATTGGCTTAGAGATCTTGGTAGTAGAAGATCTACAAACACTTGTTTTTCTACTTTGAAGAAGCAATAAGTTGATGAGTAAAAGGTGACCCACAGTTTGTTTTGTCCGCTATTGAAACTAAGTATATGGATACAACACATGCTTGCAAGGAAACAATGTAGTTGAAGAAACTAAGTATTGATGTTAATTTTTAGAACAAAATAATGGCAATCAATTGTAAACAATCAAATTGCATTTTGTCTAGGAGATGACAGAGGCTAAAATGGATCAGATCAAAACACCTTAATACTTTGATAGATGTAGTTGGCTCTAACAAAGCCCATAAATACTAAGAAATTTTGTTGGTGCAAGGATACAATGGGTTTATCCTTTATATTTATTTTCTTTCAATTTCTTCAACTCTCATACAATAAATATCCAATGGAAGAATGTTCAAACTGTTCCTACAAAAAAATCTCTGTTAATAGATATTCAATCTCAAATGGCAAGATGGTATTCTCTATTAATAGATAGCCAATCTTAAATGGCAAGATAAGCAAAGTGGTGAAACTTGAATCACTACAATAATGTAGCGTGAGTTAAGACTTCGTGGTATTGTGACATAAGGTGTACTGTAAGTCAAACTTTCATGGTTTAGTCTAAAGGAATGTTGGATGCCCCTAAACATCAACTAATTTGGCTAAAACATGGCTATTGATGACAGTTTAAAGTTTTGTTAGACCTATTAACAAACATTTGTTATCATATGGGTCCCATAGAATGCTTGGTGTCATGGACATTATCAAAGTATTTCTTTCATTCGTTCATTATTGATTTAGTTGATCCATATTAGTGCATTTATTTTAAAAACCAAAAGTATATTTTGTGTTAATTCTGAAATGTGCAACACATATATAAGAGATTTTACTCTCATCCCCCGAACACAAATTTTATCTCACCACCATCATGTGCTTTGTATGAAGAAAATTGCTCCCCATGAGTCGTGATACAAGGGACGTAAATCAATAAGCCATGAGACATCACTAATTATATTAGCACAAAAAATCAAAGAATTATTTTTATCATCCACAAAAATAAATATTATTTTGCATTTTTTACACATACTTATTATTTTGCATTCCTTCTTTACACAGGCCCGTTTCTCACAGTTCCAACATTTCACTCTAGTCTCATCATTTTTAAACAAATATTTGCTATCATATAATGCTTGGTCTCATAGACAGTATCAAAATATTTATTTCATTCATTCATTATTGATGAAATCTACCAAGTCATGTGAATCAGTTGATTCATGCTAGTGCATTTATTCCAACTGTGACAACCTTGTGAATAAATTTTTAATACAAACACCATTTTTACAAAGCATGCTAATTATCTATCCAATTGCAAAAAACAAGCCCATCAAGCTTGAACCTAGACTAGTTGTAGTACCTTCTCCAACACACCTCTCAGCAAGAAATCGACCAATGTGGGAATACCTCATTTGATAACCTACTAAATCTTCACAATTTACAGTAATAATCTTTTCAACATGCATGTTGTTTGAACTGCAGAATGTGGCCATTTTAATTCCTGAGGATTATGAGTATAAATATCAAAATTACATTAGTGATTAATTCTGACTGAATTGCTCAGAGAGAATAAAAATGTGACCTCTGCTTTTAATGGATGAAACCCTGATGAAAATAAAATCACATTATCTTCTGCTTTGAGTGGAAGAAACTGCATCTCTCCATTATTAACATATGACTCAAGTCCCAGATGGATTCTCTAGGTAGGAAATGCAAACAAACAAGGAACAAAGAGCAAGAAGGGACTAGCTCACTTTACCGAACGAGACACTTTGTAGCTATGCTGGCAGTTGAATCTCAAGGCCAAGTGAGAGGTAAACTTATTAACCGCAGATAGTAACTGACCATTACAGGAAACTTGCATAAACAGTTTAGTATAGAAATTATGACTAGTTGTTCATACTGTGGTTACCATTTGCATAGGGACTGTTATAGCAAGTAGTTTGAATATCATCCTCTGTACAAAAGTAACGGTCTCCAAATTCTCCCATTCCTGGAACCACTCGAAACTCTTCATTCAATGCCATGTCAATTTCTGATGTCACAATTTTAAGCCTTGGAAACTTTTTGCAGACCATATGTATTCCTTCAGGAGCCTGCATTATGTTACACCATTTTAGTTCCATGATTTTGCAGTCTTCTAAATATGCAATGCTTAAACAAAAAGAATTTGCAAAAAGCTGAATCAAGAAAACTTTCATACGGTAATCATCACACATATAAGAACACAACAGAATAGACAAGAGTATAATATCTTCATCAATTATGAAGTACAAGGTCTCCAATGTGCAGATTTGGCTCTTGATATAGACAACAATTGACTCAATGGTGAACTCAGGTAGCTTGATATAACATGTATGTAGAGAAAATAGGAGTATGTGCAATATTTGCCCACAACTCTCAAGATATCAACTTCCCACCGCCATAACTCAAAACTAACTAAATCATGCGTAAGTGTGTTACTTTGTAAAGATAAAATCATCTACAGACACGTCTGTCCACTTGTGGTAAATGTGATGATCACAATGTGCAGATTTGGCTCTTGATATAGACGACAATTGACTCATTGGTGGAGAACTCAGCTAACTTGATATAACATGTATGTAGAGAGAATAGGAGTATGTGCAATAGTTGGCCACAACTCTCAAGCTATCAACTTCCCACCCTCATAACTCAAAATCAACTAAATCATGCAAAAATGTGTTACTTTGTAAAGATAAAATCATCTGCAGACACGTTTATCCCCTTGTGGTATATGTGATGATCACACTGCTTCAAAACTATGGTCTATAGATTATGTCAAAAACAAGACTCTACAAGCAGATTTTATCATGTGGCACCTCTTGGCACTGTTACATCACCCATGCCACACATGGTAGCAAAGCTTATCTACATAGTCCTCACAATCATTCACAATACATCAAGTTATTCACTCAGTTATTGTAAAAACATGTTTTTAAGATCAATTGACAAACTAAAAGCATGACACAAAACCCATCAAGATTAAGTCCTATTTGTACTACAAACTCCATGCATCTTAATCTGGGCAATGGATGCTGATAAAGATGACTGGACATTAAGTTTGTAAAAGAATTGTAAATACAGTGGTAAGAGATGCAAATGGAGAACTTAGGCTGCCCCCTTTCTTCTTGACTTTGAATGGACAAGGTAAAAGAGGATTAACTTACGGATATAAGGTTGAGAAAAATAATGTTTGATTCTTGTACTCCTTTCTCCAGCAGCAAAAGAATAGCTTGCACAGCTGAATTTCCTGCAAATTATTAAAATCAATGGCCTCAGCAAATTAGATTTGATGAATCAGTCAACCTCTGGCAGATGCAATGCTTTCTTATGCCAATATGTTGAGCCAAGCTAAATACAAATGTGAACTGATGGAAACTTTCAGGTTTTGCCACCACAATTAAATACTGGATATAATGTATTACAAGATAAAATGATTTGCATGATGAAGAGGTTTCACACGAAACAGCATTCTCATTAATAGTTACAGGAGATGTGTTAAACATTGACAAACATTTACTTCAAGTAGCTTGAACCCCAGTAGATTGAATCTTTCCATAAACAAAACAAATTACTGCTAATATAAAATACAGAGCACTAGAAAGTAGAAACAATTATTTTGCATCTTTCAGCAAGCATATTATGATAACACATTCCACATAACGCAATTAATAAGGCCTTTTTTTTCTCAAAATAATTTTCATACCTGTTGCAAGAACTGGATCCAAGAGCAACACATGACGATTTGAAATGTCTTTTGGCAGCTTCTCATATATAAGCTACACAATATTGCAAAAAAAGGAATGTGAGCTTACAACATGTACTAAATAACAAATAAACGGTTGTTAAAATATAATTAGTGTAATTTCCATATGAGTACTGAAAACTTACTAACCTGTTTGCCATTATCTCCATCTCTATGAATGAGAATTTTTCCAATTTTAATTCCTTTGCAACATGCCCGCAGTGCATTCTCCATGCTTTCACCGCTAGAAGAAAAAATAGCACAATATAAGCTTCATAGTTTCTTTAACTACCACAAGCATTCACAAATTAACAGCTCTGCCAAAATCTACCATAAGCAATTCAAAAAACAAGATTTAACTATATTAGCTCTTATTGCAATCAATTTTATAGTGAGTAAACATTGACTAAATTTTCTATGTTGGTTGTGCCTGTGAAAGCCAAAATAACATGTTCGTATTTCCCCATTAAACTCTGAGTGTAAGAACAAGGTGAAAGTATTTCCATGTAGGTATCTTAATTATCAGCACAAGGTGAAAGTACAATTAATAGAGTGAATATTTGTACATATGCAAATCTATTTTCAAATGGAGGCGTAATTTTGTTGGTGTAGGTTTTTATTTTCCAGGTGGGATAATTTATTTTCCCTTAGTCATAGGTTTTTCCTGCACTTTTATTAAGCTTGCTTAGGATAATAAAGTGAGTTTATTATTTAATAACTAAGAGATAAGTGATGTGGTGTCCCCTTCCTTAAAGGGTGGAACACTTTCCATTTTGGGTGGCATCCTCCACTTTTAGTGGTTAATTCCTATTGGTTGGATTTGCCACCTACATTCTCTCCTTAGTTCTATATAAACTCACCACCTAGAATGTATTTTCATACTTTTGCATACTCATGCATCTTGAAAGCTCTTAATGCAATTCTGTCAACTTGACATTGCATAATCTCTAAGAGTTTTGGTTTGCATTATTTATGTTTTTTCAGTTTATATAACTTTGATTTTCTCCTAAAAAATCCCTTGGGTTATTCAATCTATTTCAGATTTCTAACAAATTTGACACAGTATCAAAGCAGGTAAACCATAATCAAGTTTGTCATGCAAGGAAAAACAAAGCGAAGGCTTCTATTTGATTTAGACAAGTGAAGCGCAAATCCCTTTATTTTCAATGTAGAAAGCAAGCAAATGAATTCCATAAATCTATTTCTGGATTTTCCTCTCTAAGAGATGATTCCAGCACATTTGTTTGCAGATCATTGTAGTTATATCATTAATATATCAACTGTTAGGAGTTTTAAGAAAAACATTTGTATTGAAGATTGAAATTATTCTGCTGTAAATTTTCAAAGTTTCTTTGACCATTGTTTACTTGAAAGCAAGGGCTTTCCAGAGTATACTTTGGAAAATTTTGGCTCCACATTGCAATATTTGAAGCAAAAAAATGTTAGCCACCTATCCAGACATTGCTAAGAAAATAGTTATTATGGTTTCCTTAATTTCTCTGCACTGTGTTGGTGTTTCAATTAGCACCTCTGGAGTGCTTATTGGAAACGGACAGCTATGCACATAATTAACTGCTCTTCAAATTATGGAAGGGAAGCTCCCTCTTTTGTTGATGGTTGCGTAAAAGTAAAGTGAACTAGGTTCCTATCTTTTTACTCAGCGGCAGGTCACAAGGGTGATAAAACACAATGCATTGCAGCTAAGGTTTTCTCTGGTTTTTGCAAATCTTAACTACAACTAGGCTAACTTCTAATTTATCCTATTTTCTCTAGAAAAATATAGCAAGAGGATACAAGAGCGAGAATGGGATGGTTCGATCACTTGGACGAACTGTCTCTCAGAATGCATCCAAAGGCTCTGAACTTCCAGATTTATGACGAACTAGAACTCATGCAAGTAATCATCAAACGGTAGGCTAGATCTCAAGATTCCCAAGGAGGCGCAGTGCTCTTTCCGAGGTGTAGGCTGAAAGGTAGACTACTAGAAACAACATATAACGATAATCCTACTCTCTAAATTCCCAAGGAGGCGCAGTGCTCTTTCCGAGGTTTAGATTGAAAGAAAGATTATTTGGAACAACAAACAATGATAGATCTTTGAGACTTTTGGATCAAAGGCAAGGTAGCTCTCCTAATTTATTATCTCAACTTCGACCAAAGATTACACTTTGGGACAGCAACTTGTGTCAAAGAGACAATCACACAAGAAGCTATCAACCAATAAAACATGAACATAGATTGAACACGCCTATCTGAATAGAAAGAACGCAAGTTGTACTCAACATTTAGCTATCACAAATATGGTTCAAGAACATATACTAAGCGAACAAAGTCGAAGGCTTTTGAGCTCAGCATTTTGCTACCGTGAAGTAAAGTTAAAATACAATGAGCTCAAGGCTCATATTTATGGAAGCTCAAAGAATTAGGCAACCGAAAATCTCCTTGAGTTAACACTTAGTTCTTGCCAATCAGCAAGATTTATTCCTATGTCTAAAAGTAGGTAAGCTAGCAGTTAACTAGAAAGTCTACTTCAGTTAACCGATTCTAAACTAAAAGAGAACTCAAAAAGACAAAAGTGCCTCCAAAATGGACATGCACAATTAGTGGGACAGTGAGTTAACTTGGAATAAAGCATCAAGTTAACTCCTATGTAATAAATGCTATTTTGTGAGTTAACTTGGAATGAGGCATCAAGTTAACTCATGTGCCATAAATGCTATTTTGGAGGAGTACGAGTCCTAATTGAGAGTTACACCTCATCAACTCGAGTCATCATCTCCTCTAACCAATCGTTGATTATCTCTACCTCTGGACAACTGATGCTTCGTAGGATGATGATGTGTCGCCTCAGCATCTCTTCACCACTCGCAATCTACTCTTGGTATTCAATCTTCTTTGCAGTTGTGTCATCCAGACTTGTTGACATGACAGCAATCTTACTTAGCTTGCAGCCAGCAGGGTCATCGTAGAAACTGCTATGGATGAGATCCTCAAACTGTGTTTGTACCTCAGCTAGCTCGACGTATGCACCTCCTTCATGTTGGTATTGGCAAGGGATGGATGTTACCAATGTTTTCACGAACTTAATAACACCTGCCATGATCTGTCTGTACTCAATCAATTCCACAAAGTTTGTATCATAAGCTCTCACTTTGTATGCAAGTTGTTCTTTCCAAGTGTAAAGATGTTGCTTGTTCTCCTCTGTAGTAACTAATTCATATGCCATCTGCAAGTCTGAGACAGTGGTCTCATCTTTAGGCCTGCTCTCTACTATACCTTGCTCTAACTCTTGGATCACTGTGCGAAGCTCGTGGGTTTTGTACCGTAGCTAGTACAGCTCTGCAAGTATATACCAGCCCCTGACGATGAACTCTTCCACTTGATCTCTCAAGTGTTTTCCATATAGGATCAGCTGACTTAGCTGATTTTGTTCTACGGGGAGCTCCAGCATCTGTGGAAGCAAGGAAGAGATGTTTGATGTACCATGCATCAAGTTGGAGATATACAGTCGCAGTTGTTGGTTTTCAGACTTTAGGGTTGCTTTGTCTATACCCTCCTTCGCCATTCTTTCTTTGATGCTTACTGATGCAACTTCAAAGAGATCCGCTTCAACCTAATGTGTGGTCTTGCCGAGGTTGACCTTCAACAAGGTGAAGTCATCAACCTCTACCTCATTTACATTTTTGTCCTCAGGTGGTGCAGCAGTCTCGATGACAATCTTATTATCAGCACTCTTTCCTACATGGACTTGCTTCTTGAGCTTCTTCTCTAGAGTGTCTAGATGGAAAAGGTCAAATTCTAAAAAGTCAAGTTGGTAGGAAGGCCCCGTTCTCTTCCTTCCTAGGAGATTCTCGAGCCAAGATGAATCTTGACTAACCTCGCTAGAAGGATGGATGTTAGGCCCATGAATTCCTGATGAGTGGGATCGTGTTGCAATGTCGCGTGGTGGTGAATCTGGCTCTAAGTCAATATGGATCGGTGACTGTTGTGGTGATGGTGGAATGGGAGGCTCTGCTTCCATCTCTGGTACTGTCTCAGTTGTAACTATTTCCACTACTGGCTCAATTGTGTTTGTGGCTGTCTCCACATGTTCCTTTTGCTCATTTGTATCAGCAATCGGCATTTTTCTCCTTGTATGACTTGACATTTTGGCTCCTCTAGGAGGGTTACTCCATGTCTTCTGTCTGGTCTTAGCCCTTGACGTGGAAGGTAGTGAAGTATGAACCGGTGGCAGCTCTGTGTTGGGAATAACTACTTTCCTTGTCCTTTTACTGTCCAAGTAGAGTTGGTTGTTTCTAACAACTTTGCTTGTTCTTTCCTCAATAGACGTACTTTCCTTGGCATACCAATCCGCTGCTCGAAGAGGTTGTGAGTCAACCTGATCTACGAAGAATGAGAGAAGAATAACTTCCCCATCATCATCGGATAGTCCTTCCACGTCTTCTGACAAGAAGTCAACAATTTGTGGAAGTCTAAACCAGCTATAATTGCGTCTCCGTACTTCGAACTCATCTTCACAATTGAACCAATAGTCCTCCATGGAAGACTTGTGTGAAGAGTATTGACCAAGGCGTGCTGAATAGTGACCCCAACGATCATATGATAGTCTTTCGATGAGATAATTGAGGTTAAGTCTGGTCATCTCATGGCCAACAACCTTGGCATCTGCTACAATCTTGCACCTGTAAAGTCCCATCTAAAAAGGAAATTTTGCAGTCGTCTTGTGTTTTATATGCAAAAGAGAATGTACCTCGTGCAACTGCCGCAAGAACTCCATGAAGACCACCCTCTCTAATGGATAGCGAGGTAACATGGTGAGATGACTCGAGTGCCCATACACACGGATGTAGGTAAAAGTGGGGAACTGGATGAACCAATCTGCACATTCTACCATTGCCTCCTTGGCTGCTGGTGAGATGCGTATATGCGACTCATGATTGAGGTCTCTCACGGTGTGCATCAGGAACTGATCATTACTCGCTTGAAATGTCTTTCTAATTGTGTGAACTCGAGCTATGAGAAATGCTCATGAACCTTTTGCACACCCAAAGTTCCCACTGTGTTCAATGCTCTAAACTAGCCTTGGAAGGCTATCAAATATACAAGGTATGCGCACGTGGAATTCATGAGCCTCTAAGAAACTGGTCATCTGTCTGTAGAGAGTATCACTGATCAGGGCGGGCCAGTCATAATGTTCTATGTTGCTCACAATTTTAGCGATGACATAGCACATCCATGATTGGAATTTGTTCACCTCCTCTTGATTAGTAATACAGTTGAGTAGAGTAATCATTACTGCATATTCATCTTTGAACTCTCCACGTCCTACATTCTTCGGCAAGTTGGCTCTTTTCTCTTTAAGCCATTTTTCTGCCATCCTCTTCTGATAGTTGTCTTTTGACACATTGAACGCATTTTCACAATCTCTCATGGATATGACCAAGTCATTCGCACATGGTGGAATGGCGAAGCACCTTTCGATATCCCTAGATTTGAGGCTGCATACCACTCACCCATCCACTGATCGAATCTCTCGTGTGGTAGCGTTGTAATGCTTTTACACAAGCTATTACAAATTCTACGCTCTGCACTGAGATGGGGATTGACGCTGCCCCAAACAATCTGGATTGCTCGATGTTCTTAAGTGTGCATTGGTCTATGCCCTCCAACTTTTCTAAGTTGACCTTTGGGTGTACCCAATTCAGATAAGTGTCTACTATTTTTAGCAAGTCATGAACTAAGACCGTCTTGGTCTTATATTCAACTTGAGAGAATTGCATTCTGAAAACTTTGAGGATTGACTGTGCACACAAAACTATTCGGACAACTTTTCTGCAACTACTAAAAATAGCCTTTCCGAGGGGTAATTTTTATGAAAAATTTTGAGACGTGGGTTTTCTTGGGAATAATTTTCTAAGTGGACCCAGAATGTCAAAAATTCCAAAAAGTTACTTTTCCTTGTACATGCAAGAACCCTTCAGGGCAGAGGTTTTGGAGGCACCAGAGGCTTACTTTTCCCAAAAAAATCTAACACATGGGTATTGTAGGCGCTTCAAAGCTAAACAAGCCCAATTTGTCATAAATTCAAAATTGTGACTTTTTCCAGAAACCCTAAAAAAGGGGTAGTAGGGCTACTTTCTCTAGAAGAATCTGGCACGTGGGTTTTGTTGAATATGCTATGTTGATCATACCCAGAAGACCGGATCTGTGAATAACTGTCGTTTACTTGGACATGCAAGAAGATCTAAGACAAGAATATAAGAAAAAGAGAAGTTTGGAAGTTATAAACTGCCTCCTCAACCTTCAAGAAAATCACATCTGGTTGAAGACCTTGATAAACTATCCCTCTGAATCTTTAAGAAAATCAAGCCTGGAAATGTAGACCTTTATGAACTGTCCCTCTATGCAACTTATTCTTGAAAACATGAACACTGAGAAAATTTTCTGTCAAATCTTCAAAAAGCGTTGGAGAGGAAAAATGCTTGTTCTTGAGCTTCAACTTACAAAGAGAAATGATGAATAATGATGCCCAGGCTTGATAAATATCATTTGATGTTGAAGCAATCAAGTTTAGGCGCCAACACATGATTCAGGAGTCAATCTGCCTGATCTAGAGTTCACAGAGATGATTTCCACCAATTTGGGGACATTTTAGACATAGAAAGGCTTTCAAAATATCTCAACTTCAGTCAACTAGGTCTATGTTGACTTTAGGCGTCCAAGTAGAGGAGTTGAAGATATTTTTATTCTTTTTCACGATGAAGTGCCTCTGTTCGATCCTGGATTCCGGTTGTTTGATTGATCTTGAAGCTTGCCGAAAAATCCACTGCAAAGTTGGATCAAATCTGAGGAGGTGTGCTTGGGAGCTGCAAAGCTTAAAACCTGAATCTGATGCCTCATTCTTGGGCGCCTTTCTCCAGAAGGATGCATTTTTCACCAGACTTAGTCAATTTCTTGGATGCTTTCCAATTTCTCCATTTTGACCTTCAATGCTTTGATCTGAGATCACCTATGACTGATGATTCCAATGAACGTGCCAAGATATGGAATGGATTACTAGTTCAATTCCGCAAAGGCTGACTGGCCTCACACGTCCTAACGGTTGGTTTAGAGGTCTTAAAAGCTTGGGCGCCCCTGGCCTACAAGGGCGCCTTTGACCTTTTGTGTTGTTATTTTCACTTTGCAACCTTTCACGAACAGCCTCAGTTTGATCTTCGTTGTCAGATGTTTGATTTATCTGTTGAATCCACTGACGGTGTCATTGCTGAGATTGATCAAGATGGAGGACTTCCTGAAGGTTGCGGAGCTTGAAGACTGCATCCGATTGCTCAAAAAGTTGGGCGCCTATTTCTAGGAAGGTGCAATTTCATTAACACTTAGCCAATTCTTCATGTCCTTCATCTTGCCTTTGCTTCCAGCGTTTTCCGCTTGATCTTCGTTTGTGAATGCTTGACAAGTCCTGTGAGCTTGCAACTGGATAGATTGCGAAGCTAAAAGGAAGCCGAGCAGATGCCTTGGAGGAAGCAATTGCTGAAAACCACAACAAATGACTCAAAATGATGGTGCCTCACAAATAGGGCGCTTTTGCCTTGATAGATGTCCACCGATTTTACTCCTCCGCTTTATGGTTCAAATGGATCAACAGCCTATCAAGCCATTTTGGTGTGTCTCATAGATCTGCAAACAGTGTTCACGTAAAGCTGTTTCCATAACGGGACACCTAAAGATAAGTTTACTCAAAAATTGACATCTAGATCATCTTATTCTTGGGAACCCTTGAGCTACAAGGGCACTTTTTTCCATGTTTGGCTACCATTTTTTATGATACTTGCTTTCAACATCTTCTAACTTCGCTTACGTTTGCCAGTGATTGATGAATCGGGTGAATCTGCTTGATGATGCATTGGAAAGTCAGTAGAATTACGAAGGAGATGATCACTTTGAAAAGCTTTGACATTGCCTTTGACCTTTTGAAATTATTGGGTGCCTCGGACCACTAGGGGCTTTGATCAACTTACTCATTATTTTCCTTTTGAAAGTTCTCTATCTCGCTGCTTTGAGTTTATTGGCTGTAGCTTTGATTGGCTTGATCACCATTGTCGACGATGCGAACGCGTTCACCATAGCAATTGCTTTCACCGTGTTGCATGTATGGGTGCTTAAAAAATGGCTAAGGAATTGACTGTATAGCCTCTTTCTTGTAGCAAGGCATGCATTCTCCAGACTTGAATATTTTCAGCATTTTCACTTTTGAAAATCCACTCCGTCGCAGAGCATCTTTCGCCATGGATTCCTCCTTGAAGCTTTCGAGGCTTAGATTTCGACACCTGGTACTAGCCATCTGCCATTAATGGTTATGGAGTTCCTAGCTTTTCTCTTGAAAAAATGAATTAGACCCACCAAAGTAAAACTTTTTGGTGATTTGACTTGACCAGTATGATCGTGAAGTCGCATTATCCTATCAAAATCATTTTCAACTAATTCTAGAAACGTCCTATTTTCAGGGGTTTTCCAAAAAATAGGGATACGAAACCCTAATTTTCAAATTTTTAGAAATTTGCAAGTATCTTCCTTGACATAAACCCACAAAGGCCTATGTTTTGTTTGACCTAAAACGGACTTTTGACAACAATTTTACATGATTTAGACCATTTTGATCAAAATGCCTTATTGAAGCAAACATTTATTTGTGGTACAACACACTATTTGGTGGAGATACATAAAAAGAATAGAGAATGAAGCCTATATACCAAAGAAAATTTCTGAAACTCTAAACATAATTGATTTATAAAGAGTTATAAAGTTATTTTTTGCAAATTTTAGAATAATCTTGCAAGTTGAAGGGAGCGGAAGCTTGTATGGGAAATAGGCTCTCTTAACAGATAATTTGGTCTCCAACTCTTAGGAGGTCAAAAAAGACATCAAGTGCCAGTTTGGATGTAGGTTCAAGGTTTGGGTTTGCTAGTGTGGGAAAAAAAAAACAGTTTCAGTAGGGCTGGGTTTGGCATAATATATATCTTTTAGATAGATGTACTTAAAATAAATAAGACATAGAAGTATTTTTCTATTCACTTAAGAGTTACTTTATTTTATTTAGAGTTATTCTATTTACTAAATATTTTTAAAAATTGGTGTCTTTAAGTTTACTTTATTTTACTATAGAGCCATTTTGTTTACTACATTTTTTTTTTATTATTTACTACATTTATTTTTTACTTTAAAGTTAGGTTTTCTATATTTAAAAAAATCAGCTCTAAATAGTTTTTCTTTCATGATCACAACAGCAGAAGCTTACCCCCTGCTACCATTGTCATTATACAATTCAATAAATTAAAAATATATAAATATAATTATATAAATTACTATATTATTAACTCACAGTTTTGAAATTTAATATGTTAAATAAATACAATTATATAATTATTCATTGTTACATTAATATTATAGTTTTGAGGTTGAGATAACAACCTCCAAGAAAGGGACAAAAAAATGCAAGTACAAGAGCTGAAGCATGGCAGGCAAGCAGGTGAGCAAGTGCAGGCTGGGAGCACAGACAAACAAGTGCATATTAGATGGTGATCAATCTATTGGAAAGAGTTCGGCATCCGCAACAACCAAGGTGATGTTGAGGAAAATTTTGTCCAGAGCTTGCTAGAAGTGGCTTATGAGGGAAATATTTTTGATCCACTGCCATGCGGTGTTGGTTCCCACAACTCTACTAATGGGCAACAATCTAAATCCCAGCCTGGGCAGAAAGGGGCAGCATCAACTAGCAGAGTCTCCATTTCCTTGCGAAAAAGCTTCCTAAATCCCTCCCTTCCCAGGCAAAGACAGCAGCTATAGCTTCAAAATTGTCAATATAGAAGCCACCATTGATGGATGTGGCATACAAGTAATGCAAGTGTTCTTCAAACCTTTTCCTTCGCTGCACGCTTTTCTGCAACAAGCAAAACACCTCTAAATGAGTCTGTCTCCCTAACTGGTTGATTGAAAACAAACTTCCCTTCTATCTTCCATTCAAAATGGTCAAACCTTATCTAAATCATATAACACTCAGAATGAGGTCTCTCTCTCCTCTGATCAAGGTCATTCAAGTGGAGATGCTGCTCATGTCCAAGTTATTTCTTCCTCTATCTCTCGAGGGGATTTTCCCTTCAAAGTAAATGTATCATGTCCCCTTCTTGAGGTTGAAGATTTTGGTTATATTTTGGGGCCCAATTATTGCTTTATTTGGTCAATTTTTGTGTTGCTTTAAGGGTCTGTAAAAATGAGACCTTGTTACCTATGTAATTGTTCATTAAAATATTTACTTTTATTTTTCTATTTTTGAAGGAAAAAACAATTGTCAATTATCAAGGGCCCAGTTTGTAAATTCCTATAAAGGCAAAGCTGGCACCCTCCTAATCATTCATTATTGTCATTTGCAAAAATTCAAATTTTCAAATTAGTGCAAAACAGATGAAACCCCTTGGTTGCAATTTCCAAAAACAAAAACCCTCATGGCATAGGATTTGGGGACAAAAATCCTTATATCCATTTGGCATGATTCCATTTCAAGAATCACATTGTATTCAACAATTCAGCTGGAAAAAATTATTATTTGCAAGCAAATCTGAGTTTGATCCAAATTATCACATTTTTTATTTGGTGTTATTTTACCGCTGTTGCTGAACATAAAAGGGCTGATCCCCTATCTTACAGGATCTGATTTCATTCTTCAAAAGCCACCGCAAAAACCATCATGGCATTTTGGAGGATTTGGGGACAAAAATCCTCATATCCATTTGGCGTGATTCCATTTCAAGGATCATATTGTATTCAACAATTCAGCTGGAAAAAATTATTATTTGCAAGCAAATCTGAGTTTGATCCAAATTATCGCATTTTTTATTTGGTGTTATTTTACTGCCGTTGCTGACCACAAAAGGGCTGATCCCCTATCTTACAGGATCTGATTTCATTCTTCAAAAGCCACCGAACTTCTAGCAAGGTCTGATCCGAGTTTCCACAGGAGCATTGGCATTTTGAGAGGGCTGATCGCCTGATTTGAGAGTTAAATAATATATCATTGGGTGGTTAATTCACTTTTACAGGCTGTTTCTGTTTGCAGGGTTTGTTCACTGTTTTCCTTGCAGGAATCCTAGATAATCAACTGCCACCTCAGCCTTATGCCTAGCTATTGATCAGTGTAGGCTGATCATCAACTTTGGAGGTGATTTTGAGGGTCACTGCAGCAGTAATCAGTCCTGATCTGGCTGTGCCAGCTCACAACAAGGGTGTTTCCAGTTTCCCATCTCACATGGTCAGCTGTATTTAAGTTGAAGATTTATTTGTTGCTAATCTGCTGCTCTAATGTTTTCAGATCTGAATACTCTTTATTCAATTGTTATTTTCATTAATTACTGATTTAGATTGAATTTAATCTCTGAATTTGTATAGTTAGGTTTTGACAACATTTAGCAGTTATCTATTTATCTAGGGTTTTCTCATATTATCTAGTGTCTTTCAGCATTTATTTTCCTGCTTTCCTATAAATCAGAAAAACTACAAAAAATGCATAAGTTCAAAAAATCCACACAAATTAGTATAGCTTCTTAGTATCCCTGATTGGGGACATTACAAACTGGGGAAGAACCTACTCTTCATATTGCAGAGGAGTTCATAAAATTAATTGAAGAAGACCTGAGAAGTAGGTCGTTGGTGTGCTTCTGTATGGGGAAGAAACTTTCTTTTGACAACTTCATTCTCTAGATGCACTCTACTTGGAGCAATACCTCATATCCTTCCCTGTCTATGCTGGCAAATGGTAACTTCTTGGTCACTTTCTAGTCCCTTGAGGATAGAGATTGCGTTGTACATGGCCCCTGGTCTTTTAGAAGACTGTTTTTGTGAGCTCCTAAAAACCATTCTTTGACACAAATTGCTTCAAGCACAAGCAGCCCAATGTGGCTCCACTTTTACAACCTTCCACTAGTAATGAGAGCATCAATTTTGATTTAAATGTTCATTGACAAGGTGGGTGATTTTATCAAAAATGACTCAGATTCACCTAATCCACATAATAGATTTGTCGGGATGTATGCCATGGTGGATGTTTCCAAGCCAATCCTCCACTCCATTAAAACTTTGTCCTCTCGAGGAGTATGGATGCAACTTATTAATAATGAAGGGATTCCCTTTAGATGTTTCTGATGTAAAAAAAAGTTCAGGCAAAAGGTGGCAAATGATGAGCACACGCTTATACTGGAGAGGGCGGTGAATCAATATAAGACTATCTTTTACTTTTTCAAATTAACAACCACAATCACTTCAAATAAACAACATCAACAAATAAGAGCACAAGATTTACGTGGAAACCCTTTCAAGGGAAAAACCACGGAGGACTGTTTGGATCTACCATCCAAATCCAATCACAACAAAATATAACTTCTCTTACAAATCTTCTTTGTAGGCACCAACCTACTTCTCTTACAAATCTTCTTTGTAGGCACCAACCCACTAGAGACACCAATCTGCACTTACAGTATTTGTAGGCCAACCCACTGGAGACACCAATCCCCACAACTGAGCACCAACACAGCAAGAGACGTCAATCTCTTCTTTTGACAGGCACCAACCTTCAAATTTTTCACCTTATCATTTCTTCAATGGATGATATTTGAATTTTCTTCACAAAATCTAGTTTTAGATACACTTTCCCTCACAAATCTGCTTTTAGATGATCCAACAGTTATCACACAAATGCTCTCCTTCACAAATCAGTTTGTAGATGATGCAATGGTTTCCTTCAAAAATCTGGTTCCAAATCTTCACATATATTTCTGCTTTAAGGTCTGCTTTAGTAAATCAAATCTGCTCTTTATTGCAATAAACCTGCTCTGCTGTGATAAAATCTGATTGATATTATGTTCATTGCTTACACCACCATCCCTTGTTCTTTTTATTCTTCACACAAATCTGCTTATAAGATATTCTTTCTCTCACTAATCTGCTCTTAGAAGATGTAATATTTCCACACAATTCTCCTTCAAATATTTCTGCTCAAGGTCTGCTCAAAATCAAATGATTTGCCTTGTATCTTCCTTGCTAAATCTGCTCCAACTTCCTTAATATAAATCTTCAATACTCTTCATATTTTCTGCTCTAGGTCTGCTCTTAATCGGACCGACATATCATTGTATTGCTTGTATTTCTAACTCCACCTTATGTTATTTTTGTACCTTATCAAATGCCTTTTCATGAAGAGAGGCAACCTCTTCAAGAGGGACGACTTGACCCAAAGGTGGTGATCCTTCCAAGGGAGGTAATTCCTCAACAAGAGGACAGCCTCGTATAAAAACAAGTTTACCCAAGTAGGGGCAAACACACAAGGAAGTCAGCTGCATGAAGGGAGGCGTCCTTTGCTAAAACCATGGGTCGGCCATTTTCTAGGGTAATTAATTTCTTTTTAATTCTTCAAGAGGGATGTTCTTCCAAGGGTCGGCCACTTACTCAATACAATGTTTATTCTCCAAAGTAGGTGCCATTAATTTGCAGGTTGGCCAGCATTTATAATAAATGTTCTTCATAAGAATAATGCTGCCATAATGCATTGAGATGGGTGACTTAGTGGCCTTTGGCCTTAACAATTTTCTTCATTCTTTCTTTGGCATCAATGACTCCTTTGACTTCAATCATGACAGTAGTCTCCCTTTGACATCAATGACAACAATATTTCCAAAAGCAAATTGTTGAGCAAATTCTTCTTCGAGCTGTATTTATTTGCCTACAAAAGTGGATTCGGAAGTCCAATGGCCCAAACACAAATTTCATGTGGAGAAACCACAAATAGTATTTTGAGGAGCCTACTCCTTCCTCTCCCATGAACACCTCAAATGTAAGCCAACAAAATAATTCATTCTCTACAAATTTCAAGAGTGGGACTATTGGAGGAGCCAATCTTTATGGTCAAGGAGGATCTCTTAGTGAGGCTGTTGGTGAAGAAAGGCAAATCATTAGAGATTTGAAGGATGCAAACGTAGCAACTAGTGATTTGGTCATGATAGAAGTTCTAACAATCTCCTAAACAGAAACTAAAATAACAAAACCTAATTGTGAGTTCAAGACAAAACAAAGAGTGAGAAAAGCAAAATTTGGGAAGTT
>VDFB02129635.1:0-31542 GCA_007258455.2 Sequoia sempervirens | reverse complement strand
AAGTCATCTGCGCAATTTGCCCAGTAATCCTCCATAGAAGGCTCGTGATATGTACCTCCAGCGAGGCGAGCTGTATAATGGCCTGAAAGGTCATAGGCACGTGCTTCGACAAGATACTTAAGATGATATCTCTCAAGTTCTTGTCCTGCGATCTTACTATCAATTGCCGACTTGCACCAATACATCCCAAATTGAAAAGGAAAGTTGAGAGATGGTCTGTGCCTGTGGCGAAGAAGACGATGAACATCATGCATCTGTCTTAGGAATTCCTGAAAGATTGTCTTATCCGAAGGATAACGTGGAAGCATAGCTGGATTTCCTGTGAAGCCGTAAACTCGGATGTAGGTGTATGTTGGGAATTGAATAAACCAATCTGCCCATCCATCCATCGCTGCCCTAGCAACTGCCAAGATACGAACATGCAATTCCCGGTCCAAGTTCCTCACTGTATAAGTCAAGAAAGCTTCATGAACACGCTTGAAATGACGTTCAGCTCTGGTGAACTCAAGCTGGTCATAATACTGATAAACCTTCTGAACACTGAGGATGCCCACGGTGTTAAGTCCTCGGAACTGACCCTGATAAGCGATCAAGTACACGAGATATGAACACATGTGAAACTCATGGGCAACTAAGAAACCGGTGATCTGCCTGTGGAGAATGTCGCTGATGAAGGATGCCCAGTCATAATGCTCCTGCCCAGAAATGATGCGACCAATAATGTAATACATCCAAGGCTGGAAAACATTTGCATGTTCTTGACCCGAGACACGATTCAGGAGTGTGATTAGAATCGCATACTCATCCTTGTATTCACCGCGACCCACATTGTTTGGCAATCTGTTTCTTGCTTGTTTTAACCATCTTTCTCGCCATCTTCTTCCGACACTTGTCCATATCAGCATCAAAATGCCCGCAGACATCGCTCCATAGAAAACAACTAAGCTGTTCTGGTGTTGAGGAATGCCAAAACTCCTTTCGATGTCCAAAGGTTTGAGACTGCAAATGACCCGTCCGTCAACTGACACTATCTCACGAGTAGTAGAATTGTAATGCTTAATGCAAGACATCACGAATTCAATACAGTGCACGGAGATAGGTATGGAAGCGGCCTCTAGTAAACCAGACTGCTCAATATTCTGAATGATTGAACTTCTGATCTTAACTGGGTCTAGCACTGCTTCTGGTAATACTTTGTGAAGATCTGTCTCAACCAACCTGCGGAAATCATGGGTAAGGACGGTTTTGGTCCTGTATTCGAGCTGAGTGAACTGCATTCTGAAAAACTTGCCTGTTGACTGTGAACTTGACTATATTCTGACAAGATTTCTGGAATCTAAAAATAGCCTGCTAGAGTTAAAAATAGCCTTTCGAAGAATTATTTTCAGCGAAAAATCTGAGATATGGGTTTTGTCCAGAAAAGGATTCTGAGACAACCCAGAAGGTCAGATTTGCGAAAATTCAACTTCTACTCGATTGTACAAAGATTTTCCACTTGAGAAATTTAGCAATTCGAGAACAAATGTTCTGAAGCTAAAATTCGTGAAAAATCAAGCGCACAAATTTAACTCGAGGAAATTATATGAAAACGATCCAGATACTGAGACTTGCCAAATTCGCCAATTTCAGGAACATGCAATTTGTATTTTGTGAGAAATCTGTGATTGAAAGGATGAAAAAGACGTTTTTTTTTGAAGCCTTCTTCTGTGAAAATCGCCCAAGATTTCTTTGAATAACTGATATCTGTGAACTTTGATCTGCAAAAAGATATGTTAGGAAAAATCGCCTCTGTGAATTGATGAAAATTTTGCCTCTGAACTGGAAGAATTCGCCTTGTTTGGAAAAACCACGAATTGCTCCTCTTGAAATTTGCGCCTTTTTAAATATGAAGAAATTCGAATTCTCCTTGAAGAAAATACGAATTTTATATTGATTTGAATTTGAGGATTCGCCTTTGATTGTTTATGAAATTCGCTTTTGAATCTTTGAAGAACTTGCGAATTTTATGAATTTATGAATACGCCTTTGAGAATCAAGGAATTGCGAATTGCTTTGGAAGTGCGCCCTTCTCCTTTGAAGAAATACGAATTTATTCTTAAATTTGCTTTGAATATAATAAACTTCGATTTCCCTTTGAAGATATAAATTTGCCTTAGAAAAATACAAATTTCATTCAAGATTGATTTTGCTCTTGAGAAATACGAATTCTCTTTGAAAGCTTGTGAAGAATAATGAAGATGGCGCCACATATAAATAAGAATAAATTCGCATTGAATTGTGACTGCAAGAATTCATAAACCCTAACCAGAATAGAAATCCTCTGATTGGTTGCCTTTTAGTTCGACTGCCACTGACTAGAAGCTCATATTTGAAAATAATAAAATAATTATTATCATGCAATGGCGCCAAAAATAGAAAATGCTATTTATAGACAAGCATATTCTAAAATTCAGTTGACAAACTGGTTGAAGCTCTGAGATTCATCGTTTGACTTTACTGATTCCGAAAAGTCATCTCTTGAGCACATAGGCATCCATTTGCTCAAGATACTTCATTTTTTACTAACTCCCTATTTAATAGCTGACAACACTGTCACGACTGGCCAACTTCGACACTGATTTTCGGATGACCGGGTGATGCTGAGACTGTTCTGAAGAATTCATCGGAAAGCCTACTGAACAAGGAAGAAATGTCTGCTGGGAGACACTACTGTAAAATCCATCGTTTAACCCCTTGAAAAATTAGGTGCACTGATTAAATTGCTTTCGGGTTGGACTTGGCCATTTTTCCTAAAGCGCCATCGACACTTCAAGCAGTTGCGGCAAGCGGTGAACCCAGCGATCGAGAGATGAGCTCGCGGAGATATTCGCATCAGGTATGAACTAAAAGCGTGTTAAGGGCCTCAAAGAAAAGCGCCCCGGCTCTATATTTACTAGTGTCATTTCGACGAAAATCAAACATCATCAAAATACCCTACTTTGACGGTGATATCTGGAGTGGGATGACCCGATTCAGGCATTATCTGGGACGGACAGCCAGGAGGGCCTACAAGAGAAGTCACTGGAGGTGACGAGGCAAGAAAACTGCTTCTAAGACCTCAAAAACTCCAGTGCGTATTTTAAATAAAATTACCGCTCCCAGACTTAGTCATTTTTCAGACGTCTTCTCTTTGTAGTATGACACCAAAGACCTCGCACGCACGAGCGACTGCCAAATGCTGAAGGTTGACGGCTATGCTCGTTGGAAAGATAAATTGATTACGCTCAAAAGTCGTGAAGACTTCGAACGCGAACGGGCTCGTTTGACCAGCCTAAAGGCTAGGCGCCTTAAGACTATGAAAATGCACTAAAAACCATTTGTTGGTCGCCCGTAAAATTACGTGCTTAGTAGAATCTCCGCCACGACCACCAGGAACGTCGGATCGACAAGCTGAATGATGCGTTGCGGAGCTAGGCTAGAATACTACTATGTCGTGAAGACTCTGTCTGCAAATTCTGGCATCTGGAGGGTCCTTTAAGCCGCGGCTTGTACTTGCACTGGGCATAAACGGAGAAGCTCGGAAACGTGAAAACTCCATTTTAAGCTGATCTTTGGACGACCACCTGAACTCTGAGAGTCGGATGACTGTGCTTGATATCTCGTCGGATAAGCAGACTAGTTGTGAACAAATTGACTGCATCCGGCATCGAAACTGTTGAGATTTACCCCTGCTTCAAGATGGGCGCCCTCAGGCTAGAGGCGCGCTTTTGCCTGAAAAGAGCAAAATTCTCATCTCCTAAAATTTAGGGATTTTGACTTCTATTGCTGATAACCAGAGCTGTGAGTCTCGGAATGCCTCGCTGGATAGCTCGACGGATAGCCAGACTAGTTCTGAAGAGATTGACTGGATGCTTGAACATTTTAACCAGAATCTTAACCTCCAATAAACTGGGCGCCCCTGAGCTATACTTGCGCTTTAGGGCTTTTCCTCTGAGAAATCTCCATGATTTGATCTTTAAAAACTCTGTTTCGATCATTGAAATGACCGTCTGCAATATGAAATGTCGTCATGAGATGATCCTCCATCGTGAAGATCTTCATTTTGAGTCTCTGCTTCAGGTTTTGTCCAATATAACTGACTTTGATTGACAAACTATTGACAAAAACTCCATGCTTGATATTGCCCAAAACTATGTTTTACATCAAATTAGCAAGGTTTAGACTTTAAAATGCAAAATGCCTTGATGAAGCAAAAAATTTGGTTTGGGTACAACAAAGGTCAACATGAACATCACATCCATGTTTGTTGTTCTTCTAGATATGGGTGACCCAAAGGACTATATCTGGGTCATGTCGGAATCTTTGATCAAACCCAAGTGGTATGGAGGCTTAAAGGATGTTTTGAATGTTGTTACCCTAGGTAAGGGCTTTTTAGTGAATAATAGCACTTGGCCTAATATCCTCAGGCCATAGAATGGTCCATGTGCTCTGTTTATCATTAAGGCTGTTAGGCAGAATAATGTGGCTCAAAAAAACAAAGTGTAATGGGGGAAGGAATTACCGAAAGCCATCAAGGGAGTCTCGGCAATACAACCAGTAGACCGGTCCTTTGTCCTCAGCTCTAACGACTCTGACTCTAGTGACAATGACAACATTGCAGTCGCTCTTTAAGCATGAGTTACATATCACTAGTGTTAATTACTAATCACTATATATAGGCTACAAAAAAAAAGCATACGACCTTTTTGTAATCAAATAGTATATGTGATACATATATCCTTGAAGGATTTTTTAAGCCATCCTCTGGAGCAGCTGACAATTTCTTTTTTACATAGAATCTATGTTGTCGGATGCCTATGTTCCAAGTCTCGAGCTCATGTTGAGTTATCCCAAGAGCGAGAGTGGTGACAAGAGCACCCCAAGAGTGGCCAAGGAGCATCTTAGTTGCCTCGAATTCCCTGTGGGTACGACTGGGATGCTTCCTGGTCGCCCCCAGGTGCATTTTTAAAAAAACATTTTTTTTAATAAATAAATACAAAATGAAACCAAAAAAAGTCGCCTAAACTTAAAACTCACCCTTCACTTTCTAAACACAACACCATTTCACAAAAACACACCCTTGCTAAGCCATTTTTGCATTTTGAAAGGTAGTTCGTTTTTTCGAAGGAGATCAATCACAAAGTTCCAAAGGGGTGAATATAACTTGCACAAAGGAGATCTAGTCATCTAAAGTAAGTATTTTAATTGATTATTTTAGTTTTTTGATGTTTTTTTTCAATTATATGATAATTTTTTCAATTTTTAAATAAAAACAATGTTTTGTGGAAAAAAGAAACAAGTTTCATTATTTTTAATAATGTCATTTGGTGTTTGTTTCGAACTTTTATTAGTTTATACATATTGTAGGGTTGCATTTATTTATTTATATTTTAATTTAAAATTTTATAATTTATCATAACAGAAAATTGCAATCTATTTAGAATGGCTACTAGTTCAAGTTCAGTGGGCATTGAAACAAACAAACAAACAATTTGAATATGATCAAACATCTCTTCTATGGAAATACATTACAATGTTTGATCAACTTCCAAGAGGTGGGGCTTTTATTTGGAATTGTAATGAGTGTGAAGTCCAATTTAAGAGCTTATATAGTCAAGTGAACACTCACTTATGTGTTTAAGTGGTTGTGGGATTAGATTATGTGAAAGGTGAAATAAGAAGGGGTAGCCAAAAATAATAATTATGGCATTCATTAAAGAACAAGAAGAAGTTGATGTTGTGAGAGAGCAGAACTAAAATATCATCCTTTAGCAAGGAAAACATCAATGAAGGCACCTACAAATTTAGTAACGGCCTCCCAACATCCTTTCTTGGAGATTCCCTCTATCCAAAAAGAAGATCCCTCTCCTTCTTCCCACAAAAGAGGCCCATTGGTTAAGGCATTTCAAAATGAAACAAGTGACACTGCAAAGGAAAAAATTGCATGTTGCATTTAGCCAATGCTCTTCCTTTCAACTTGGTTTCGCAGGTCTTGGGTATGAAAAGATGCACACCAGCTTATTGGAAAAGGAATTTTTTTTTGTAGAGACATCACTCAAACCACTTAGGGATTCTTGGATTGAAATAGGAGTGTCTATTATTTCTAATGGATGGAAAGATTGCAAAAAACAACCTTTGATAAATATTGTTACAGTGGCCCCCAAAGAGGCAATGTTTTTTAAGGCGGATGATTGTGAGGGGCAAATCAAGGATGCAAAATTCATTTCTAAAAGATGGTGAGTCCTGAAAATGCTGTCCAAGTCATTATGGACAATGCGAAAAAATTGCAAGGCAACAAGTGCTTTGGTCAAGGAAAGGTATGCACACATTTTTTGGACACCATGTACCATACACTCCCTTAACTTGGTGATGTAAGCAATCGGCACTCAAATAGAGTGGATGAAAGCTATATACACTAAGTGTGAGAAGATCCAAATGTTTGTGACAAACCATCATATGTCACAAGGCATTTTCAAAACTTTCTCGAATTTGGAATTGTTGAAGGTATATTTAATTTAATTATTTAATTTGTTTTTAAATTTGATTTCTGCATGTTTACTTATATTTTAATGTGTTATTAACTTATTTTTTATACAACATTAGGTTGTTGAGACCCAATTTGCATCACACACGATCATTTTGAGACATGTGAAGGTGCGAGGGGCATTGGGCACCATGGTCATTAGCAACCAATGGAGCATTTGAAAGTAATCAAATTCGGGGATGACCCAAAAGGTCAAGTCATCAATCCTAAATGACGGTTGGCGGGCCCATGTGGACTATGTCTTGAGTTTCATCAAGCCTATCATGAGTATGATTAGTTATGTTGATAGAAATCGGCCATGTTTGGGGGAAATCTATGATGTCATTGACTCAATGATAGAAAAAATAAAGGTCATAATAGCACGAAAAGAGAATGACCCCAAAGAAACATTTTTCTGAAGTGTAGAAAAAAATCATTCGTCGCCACTAGAACAAGATGAACACACCATTGCATCTCCTTGCATATGAATTATCCCCCAAATACTATAGCACAAAGATACTTTCTTTGCTAGGGAGAACTGCACCATACAAAGATAGTGAAGTTGCTAATGGGTACAAGTTGGCATTCCAAAGAATCTTCTCAAATCTTGAAGTGGTGGATAATGTTAGGAAAGAGTTTGGCAGGTTCATCTCGAGACGAGATCATAGTATTTGTTCTCTTTGAGACCAATACAAGGAAGATGTTTGTACATGGCAGTACCTCCACGAGCAAGATTATTTGTTCCTCAAGCCTCTTGCAATCAAGACTCTATCACAAGTAAGCAATTTTTATTTTTTATTTTTTAACATTTGTAGACTTTAATACTTACCATTCTTTAATTTATTTTGCATTTTTTAAGTCGTGTTGGTTTTCTCTCTAATTTCAACAAGTTGCAAGTTATTCTTTGGCTGAACGGAATTAGTGTACATACTCCTTTATCCACTCAATGAAACATAATTGGTTGGCTGCAAAAAAAGCAAAAGACTTGGTTTATATCCATTCCAAGTTGTGTCTCTTATCACATAAGAAAGAAGACTACAAGGGGTAACGAAGAATTATGATATTGCCCATGAGTGTACCAACTTGGATGCATCTATTGTCGAGCTTATTAGAGTCAATATAGATGATGACAAGGCTCTTACACATGGTGTACCTAGTGGGAGTGGCACTCCCTTTGCTTGTGGTTCAAATGACGTTGAGTCAAATGATGAACTTGATCTAGATCCTTTTGAAGATTGATGACAATTATACAATTTTTAGATTGTATTTTTTCAAATTTTGTAATTGCAATAATTTTCATTTGAATCCTCCTAGACATATATGATATACAACAAAATATTGAAATTTTGAACTATCAATTGACATCTATCTTTATCAATACCATTGATCAATGATTAAGTATCATACTATTAAATGTATTTACAATTCTATATATTTAAAAAATATGCACATATATAATACAACTGTACCCAAATGTACCATACCCAAGAACGAAAAAAATTGTACTGGCATACCAAAACCCCATACCCATACTCGATCCTATATCAAAACTAGCAAGTTAGCATAAAATTTTATGGGAATGGCCCCCTCTAACCAAATTCACTCATAAAATATATATATATATATATTAAATATTTTTAAATATTAAATTTTAATTTATTAAATGTTAATATTAAAAAAAGGTAAAACGAACGATAATATTAAATTTAAATATACTAAATGTTAAAGTTTTAATAAAAACTTAATGTAAATAAAATAATGTTTAATATTTATAAACGTCTATTATTCAAATTTAAAATGAATATAGAATATTTTATAAAAAGACAAAATAAATAAATAAATTAAAATCTATATTAAAAATAACCTAAAAATATAAAATGCAAAGAGGAGGTGACCTACTTGAAATAGTTGTCAGCAATCATGAAACAAGTTGTGCAAACTTGCAGTTTGCAAAAGTTGATACCTAGTGTTATTGAAAGCTTAGATCGAGATTTCACTCTCTCAAGTCTTAGTAATGGGGCTTCCTCAAACTTTCCATAAACAATTGGTTGATATCGGAAGAAATGTGTCTTGTCGTATATGGAAGTCATTTGAGCCATTGACCTCTAATATAACCTCCTAACTAATTGCCTATAGTCATGACTTAACCAAATTCTATTGACCTAACTAGTGCACACCAGTAACTTGAAGCTCAAGTGCCAACAAGATTGCAACAATTGTGACCTCCTTTGTGCTCACTGCTCAGCCCTTGACCATGACCTCTTCTCGCCTGCAATGACTAGTCACGGACTCCGAACTTACTTGCAAATATGTCAGCAACTTGCAACCTATGTTTCAACAAGCATTCATTATATGAAAAATCTATCAAAACCCTAATAAAAATGCTTTCTAAAAATATATTTTAATAAAAATGCATTCACCTTCTTCCATACAAATTTAAAGGAAAAATTTTAACAATTTTTATAAGTTCTTTTAATTTTTGCCAAATTTCAAACTTCAAGGATGAAATTCGGTGAACCCTCTGAGTTAGGCATACCATTGGACTTCTAACATTGAATTATCAAATATTATTTGTGTTCTCCATTTTGTATTTAAATTTGTACATTTTGTGTAATTTATACATGCTAACTATAACTCAAAATGGTTGATATCATAGTAGCATTACTTGGAATTGAGATTCTCTTAATTAACCAAAAGTATAACTGAAATTCAATTACTCAAGATTTAATAGTAAAAAAACACAACAAAAAGGCAGCTCCTATATTTAGGTATGTATTGCAAAGATTACACCACAAAAAATAAGAGAAACATCTACCACAACCTTGTTGGAAAAATATTGTCATTGATGTCAAAGGTGTTTTGGTGTTTGTGGTGACCCTAAATAAATTAAATAAAAACAAAATTAAATGTTTTATTTACTTATGAGGCCAAACCCCCTGGGAGCCACCCCATATTGGGGAATAAAATTAAAATTAAATTAATTTTATAATTATTTTGGGTTCCCAAATTGGGCTGACCCCCTAAAGAGGTGCACCCAACTTTGGGCAAAGAAATTAAAATAAATAAATAAAATTATTATTTGCTGCATGGGCTGACCTGTTCGAGGGGATGCAACTCTTGATTGAAGAGGCATTTGAAGGTGTATAAATAAGGATTTGTTGGAGGCTCATTATCAATCAATTCAATTGCAATATCATTCTGATTTAGAGCAGATTTACTGGTGTATGAAGAGCAGAAAGAAAGAGTTATTGCAGAAATTATTTATCAATTATATGAGCAGATTTATGGGACTCATTTGATCTTATTTTGAGAAGTAACATTGGAGCGAACTCATGAGGGAACATCATTGAAGATCATAGTGTAAATTCATGTGAAGATATTACAGATTTGTGAGCATATTTTGAAGATCATATTACAGATCTGAGTGGAGGTTTGAAAGCAGAGGTTTAAGACAGATTTGTGTGAAGAAGCAGGCAGATTTTTGTTGAAGTCCTTTAAGAGATCTAGGGCAGATCCAACAACATTATAATTGTTAGGAATTAGTGTTCACATGGGTTTGTTAGGAATATTAAATCATTTGTTAGGTTTGTTAGCATATTTATGGTTTTTATAAGGTATTGGTTATGTGAGTATCACAAACTGCTAAAACAACTTGTATATTTAGGAGTTGTTATAGAGGTTTCCTACAATATAGGATATGGAAATCCTATATATATGTAATAGCTTATTGAACGAAAATAAGTTAGACAGAGAATATCATTTGTGTGCTAAATCTGCTCCTGATTTCTTATATTGCTAGATCTGCTCCTGATTTTTTATATGGTGTAAGAGACCTGTCCGTCTCTAACTTCTGAAAACTGATACTGAAAGACTAGGGTTTGTAATTTTTATGTATTTTCTCAATTATTACCAGGGAAGAAATATGCATGCAAGAAATTAATAATTTCTGAAAGATAACATGCAATGATATACAGCTGGAAACAAAGATAAATGCTGAAAATGAAGCTTTATTGATATTGCATAAATTTCTAAAAGCTTTACAAAGAAAGATACCCGAAACAATCTTCAGATCTTGAAAGATGCTGAAACCCTTACTTCGAATCTCTCCTGCAAATCTGATGAAGCACACTATTGACTTCTGAATGAAGCCAATCCACGGGCAACCCTTCAGCTGATCTCTCACAACCTCAGTTATGCCAACCAATGAGAGTTGTCGTTCCCACTAATCAAAAGTTCTGAAAACCCTAGGTTTCCATCCTTAAGAGCCAAGCTCTCCAAAAGCACAAATCCAATATGTAAAATGATCCAATGATGCCTTCATTTACTTTTCAATGGCATATTTATAAGCTTCCCCAATTAGGTTGATCCCCTTCTTGAAGTCTCTTTTTTAAACCATTTAAAATGATATTCAATATTTACCTTTCACTTTAATAAATGCTTTAATAAATGAGCACTCATTAAATAATATTATTTAATGTACTTTAAGTGACCTTTTTGAGGGTCATGGCTCCATTAGACATAAAGTGAATTTAAAACTTTATAATTGCACCTTATAATTAATTATTAATAAAGTAATCACTTTATTAATAATTAAATAGCATAACTCCATAAATAATCATTATTACTCAGTTTCGTTTGAACCTGGAAGTCAACCATTGTATCCTCTGTGCAACCAACTGCCTTACTAAAAATAGTAAGGGTCCCTCTAACATCTGTTGACTTACTATAAATAGTAAGTCCCCTCAAAATTGAACCATAGACCTCTAAATAACAATGCCTCGAAACATAAGAAGGATTTGGAGAGATAAACACTGATAACTGCCACCTAGAGAGCTCCATAATGCCCAAACTGAACCCTCTAATCCACCACACTAGCCTACGAGGGTCAACTAACAGGCTAATCCTTCAAATTCTAATGCTCGCAAAAAAATGGGGACATTACATATGGTATCAGAGCCACCTAGTCTGAGTAGAAACGCCCAGTTTGTTGTTTGATGTTTGGTGGAATGCATTTTTTGAAGGATGTGGGTCATGCATATAAACCGAGCTTCCAAAACTTCCATTCATGATAATGATTGAGTAAGGCGCTCGTTCGGCCGCGAGCTTCCTTTTCTAGGCTGCAATTCATCACTAGAAATCATTGCTAAGAGGTTTGCATTCATTTGAGCACCAAGACAAGGGTTGTGTTGGTGAGGAATCAAAGATATTTTCTTTTGCAAATGAAGCGCTGGAAAATAGTTCATATCATTGGAATTTCATTGCATAATTAGGAAGAATTGAGAGCTTGTGTGAAGTGAATAAGAAGTAACTTATTACTGGTCATCGTATCAATCCAAAGAATGACGGAAAATTCCATAGATCTGTTGTAGCATTTAATCATTAATTTCTGCTCCTACAGACTGGTTCGTGGCTTGTGGTTCAATCCACATGAGGTTGATTGTGAGTCAGAGACACTATTTTTATTATCATTGTCCTCAAAGAAGCCTTTGGTAGTGACAAAGATCTCAGAGGACTGGGGTAACTCACCAAGATCAGTGTACATGATATAGGCATTTGCTGTTCCAATTCCTTTGACCGTATAGTGCGGATCAAAAAAAAGTTAGCGCAGTGGAAGCATGACAAAGAGGAGAATTATATATCGCAATGTCCATTCTCATATATTGGCAGTTAAGAAATCTTTGAATATATCATTAGAGACACTCATCTCGAACCCCAATTCATCACAGTGAGAGACAATAGTGATGAAACTTCAGCAACCTGACTTGGCAAGAAGGATTGACATTGCAAATTAGATATCATTCCAGATTTTATCTACTATTCTATGTCATTATGTGGGATTTGTAAGCGAACTTGTTAGAGCTCACACCTTTGGAGAATGCAAAGGTGCGGGCATATATGGAAAGGAGCATCGAAAGGAATTAAAGAGAGGATTGCTATACATTTGACATAGCAAGGCAACTCATGAGTTGTCTTTATATTTTGTGTCATAGTCAAGTTGTATTATTTTGTTTAGAATAGGGTCCATTGTTATATCAAAATCTAAAAGTATCAATAAGTAATAAAATTTATAATAGTGTTAGTCAAGGTGTATTATTGGTGGAAACCGACACCTTTGACATTGTTTTGATTAGAGGGGGAGGATATATTCTTTCCTCACAACTGATGAAATGAGTCTCAAAAGACAAATCTGCTAAGTAGGAAAGTAAATGGAGGTAGGAGGCAAAGGAGGAAGGAGGACACTCAACGTCCTCTCATCAGTCACCAACGATAGGGCCACTTATCAGCTTTGGTGGCATTTTTTTTGTGATGCATGCTTCTATTTTCTATGTTTCTAATAATTGGAAATTTCACATCATGGGGGGGAATATAACATCAATATTCCATCTCTAGTGGTAGTGAAAATTTCCTATGTTGTTGGAGATCAAGTGGCATGATCAACAACAGTTGCTATTTCTAGTCATGTGTGTTATTTCCTTATGTAACCTCCTAGTGTAAAATATTGTAATGAACAAAAGAACTAGTGTAATGCAGTTCGTGGATCTTGAAAAGGTTACTGGTAATCCAAAAAACCATATGACGTGAACAGATGAGTGAGTTCATGTTCGTGTTTAGGCTTGTGGTAAACCTATGTGAAAACCATGAAAGGTTGATGAGAAGTTTCTTCATTTGAATCCAAATCATGAGTCAGAAGAGTTGGGCTTACTACAGTTGAAAGTGTTAAAGTTTGAAAGGAGGAGAATATGGACATCATTGATATTGTAAACAGTTGTATAGGAGAGCAGCTGGCTACAGAGATCCTCTGACTGTTGGACTTCTTGGAAGTGTGGTCAACCGGTGATGAGTTCACTAGAAGTGAAAGCGGGGTAAGTTTTTGCATGTAGGTGATCATGTACAGCAAGATCTAGATAGCAATATGCAGACCTAAAGTATGCATAGGCATACGATTCTATTTCCAACTTGTGTAATGTTCTTTCTCCCCATGTTCACACTAAGGCGGGGTGTTAGGAATTAGTGTTCACATGGGTTTGTTAGGAATATTAAATCATTTGTTAGGTTTGTTAGTATGTTTATGGTTTTATTAAGGTATTGGTTATGTGAGTATCACGAGCTGTTAAAACAACTCGTATATGTAGGAGTTGTTATAGAGCTTTCCTACAATATAGGATATGGAAATGCTATATATATGTAATAACTTATTGAACGAAAATAAGGAAGACAGAGAATATTATTTGTGTGTTGAATCTGCTCCTGATTTCTTATAATAATCACTTTGTATTTCGAAGGTCGGTGACTTCCACTTTGCAAGAATAGGAGGTTGGACCCTCTCACTTAAAGATATCGATGTCTCTTGTTGAGTTGGTGCTCAATGGAGGGGATTGGTGTCTCCTATGGGTTGGTGCCTACGAAGTTGTAAGAAGTTTCCTATAAAAGCAATATTTTTCCGTGGTATTCTCCCGCAAGGGTTTCCACATAAAATCGTGTGTGCATCTTGTGTTCTCTATTGTTAGATCTTGCTTGTGTGGATACTTTGAATATTGCTCTATGACTGCCAAAGTTATAAATTGAAATAGTTGGTCTTATACTAATTCACCCCCCACCCCCCTTAGAAGTGTGTGTGTGTTTCTTCTAACCTCATCAAAAAACTGTTTATTTATACCAAATAGAACTTTGCAGCATGTAAGAACTCGACTTTTCTCGACTGCAGGGCTGATTGTTTTTGTTTTGACATTTTGCAATTTCTTGTAGGTTTTCAAGGGTTTTATGCTTTTGTTTGAATTTTGATGATAAGATACTAATGCCAAACATTAAGAAATATAGGAAATGTAAACAACTACTGCAGCAATAACAGAAGCAATTTTATATTTATTAATCAAGCCTTTAAATACATTGGCATACCCGGAATCAATGAATAATGGAGGCTGATTTGAATCTGCTGCTAAAAAGCAAGTACAAAGAAATTCAATACACCTCAAGAATGAAGTAATTCTCCTTGAATTTGTTGTGGCTGGGTTCCCCAATACTAGGCGCACCTCCCTGATTTTATTCAGATTTTTATGCTGCCTCTTTGATCAAAATTGGCCCTCTTGACTGGCCGCCCCTTTGCTGCTGCAATGGCTGCTAAAAAGCAAGCCGTACCTTCTCAAGTATTGTGCTAGTGACCACCATAAATCTTTGAAAGGACACTACTTGAAACCTTAGATCTTCTGAAAGATGAATGCACTCAAACCCTCTGATTTCTTTCACTGTTCTGCTCAATTAGAACCTCTGTATGAAGTTCTCCCAATTGCCAAATTCAATGGGTATTTCACCACCTCAAATGGCTGCAACGCTGAAGAGTTTATCATTCTCCAGTGGCTCGTGGAATGAAACCCTTGGCTCCCTTCTCACAGTAATTTTCCTCAACTCCAAAAATGCTCCAGAATGCCTAAAATCGAACTCTTGAGGGTATCTTATAGGCTTCTCATGAGGAGGTACGATTTCTCTCCAAAAAGCACCATTTAAAACATTTTAAATATAATATCATTTGAACTTAGGAAATATTTTAATATTTCCTTGAAGTGGGCGCCCTCCATTAATTAAAAACATGGCCCCCTTTTAATGATAAATTGACCCTCAAGTTATAACGTTAAGTTATAATATTATAACATTATAATATGGCCTTTTAATAATTAAATATTATCTTGAGCCATTTAAACTTTAATATCTCCTTAAATATTTAATATTTCATCAAACTACCTGAAGCTGGGATCAATTCTGCAAACCTCAAGATGACCAAGTACCTTACTAAGAATAGTAAGGGTCTCATTACACCATCCTCTGACTTACTATAAATAGTAAGTGTAGCAAACGAAGCCCTGTGAGCACTGAACTAAAGCCAAAACTAAAGATTACTGAACATCTGGAGAAGATAAAAGCCTCTACTTTCCAAGACTCAGCCTCAGAAGACCCCCTAATCATCTGTGTTAGCCTACGAGGGCCAGTGATAGACTAAACCATCCACAAAACATGCTCATGCTAAAAAGGGGACATTACAGTCCGCCCTCCCTGAAATTGCTTGTCCCCAAGCAATCTCAACTGCCAACTGTGACTCCTCTGTAAGATCACTCCACTTGGATCCCACGGGTAGAACTGTACAATGTCCCTAATATCATCAAACTGCTCCTGTAACACCATCCTCAGAACAACTGGTTGAACCCGCTGATCCAACTCAAACTCGCCATCAGGTGTCGCAGGAGTATGTGTCTCAAAAGGAAGCAACTCAGGGAACTGACAACATTTGCTTCCTGACTTCGCACAAGGCAAGCTATCATAACTGTTGTCAAATACATGTGCCACTGAACTATGCATTTGAGATAGGTCACGCACATGAGGGTCAAATGTGAAACTAGAGTAGTACTGATGTCAGGAAGACCTCATCTGCAAATTCACGCATCTTAAGGGTCCTTTTAACCAGCGCCCCTGAGCTGTAGTTGCACTGGGAACCAATGGAGAAGCTCTGAAACATGAAAACTCCATTATAAGCTGATCTTCAGACGACGGCTGCCAGAGCTCTGGGACTCGGATGACTGCGTTTGATATCTCGTTGGACGAGCAGACTAGTCGTGAACAGATTGACTATATGAGCTACCAGAAATACTAGAATCTACCCCCTCTCTAAGATGGGCGCCCTCAAGCTATAGGCGCGCTTTTACCTGAAAAGAACAATTTTCTCCTCTCTGGAACTTTGGGAATTTCAACTTCTGACGCTGTTTTCCGGAGTTACGGGTCTCGGAAAGCTTTGTTGGATAGCTCATCGGATAGCCAGACCAATTCTGAAGAGATTGACTGTATGTATGAGCATTTTCAACAAGATCTTGACCTTCAAATAGAAGGGCGCCCCTGGGTTATAGTTGCGCTTTCTTGCTTTTCCTCTGAGAAATCTTCATAATTTAACCATAAAAACATCATTTCGATCACTGAAATGACCGTGTACAATGTGAAACGCCGTTGTGAGATGCTCCTCCATCGTGAAAAGCTCCATTCTGAGTCTTTGCTTCAGGTTCTGATCAATAAAACTGACTTTGACTGACAAAATATTGACAAAAAACTCCATGCTTGATATTGCCCAAAACTGTATTTTACATCATTTTAGCAAGGTTTAGACTATTTTATGCAAAATGCCTTGATGAAGCAAAAAATTTGGTTTGGGTACAACATTAGGCTCCGTCTGGTGACCATGTCGGATACCTACGGCATAGGAGAACCTAAGAATCTCAGTGTTAAGTAGACCAGTGATGTATAATTGGGCATTGGATTTTGCAGTTGTGTCTCCTAGCAGATATTTCTTCCTTGTTCAGTGGGCTTTCCGTTGAATTCTCCAGCTCAATCTCAGCATCTCCCGGTCACTCAGAAATCAGTGTTGAAATTGGCCAGTCGTGACTTTGCTGTCAACTATAAAATAGGAAGTTAGTAAAAAGTGTAATATCTTGAGCAAATGGACGCCTATGAGCTCAAGAGATGACTTTTCGGAATCGGTGAAGTATAACGGTGAATCTCAAAGCTTCATTTCGAATTGTCAACTGAAGTTCAAAATATATATTTATTTATTTTTGCAATTTTAGCATTAAATGGCGATTTTCTATTTTTGGTGCCTTTTGCTATTTGCATAATGAATATTTTATTATTCAAACTTCCAGTCAGTGGCAGTGGGACTGAAAGGGGCCAATCAGAGATCTTCTATTTTTGTCAGGGTTTTGAATCTTGCAGTTGCTAAGTTAATGCGAATTTCTTCTTATTTAAAGCATGGCGCCTTCATCTATGATCCATCAAGCTTTGAGAAGTTCGTATTTTTCAAAGAGAAATTTGATTTTATTAAGAGAAATTCATATCTTCAGAGGAAATCGAATTCTATCAATCTTTAAAGGCGTATTTCTTTAAGGCAAATTTTATCAAGAGAAATTCATGGTTCTATCAATTTTCAAAGGCGCACATCTTTAAGGGAATTCATTCATTCAATATAAATTCGCAATTCTTCAGTTTCAAAAGGCGTATTTCAAACAAAGGCTTAAAGTGAACGCAATTCTTCAAAAACAAAGGTGTTTTCTTTAGACAAATTCGCAAATTCTTCAGTTTACAAAAGGCGAATTCTCAAACTCCATAAGTAATTCGTATTTTCTTCAAAGGCAAATTCGAATTTCTTCAGAACAAAGGCGCAAATTTCAAGGAAAATTCGTGGTTTTCAAGCAAGGGCGAATTCTTCCAGTTCAAAGGCGAATTCCTCATCAATTTTCAAAGGCGATTTTATCTAACATATCTTTTTGCAGGTTAAAGTTCACAGTTATCAATAATTTGGAGAGATCAAGGGCGATTTTCACAGGAAAGAACATACAAAAACGTCTTTTTCATCCTTGGATTTCAAATTTCTCTCAGATTGTCATTCGCATGTTCCTGAAATTGGCGAATTCTACAAGTGCAAACATCTGGATCATTTTTATATAATTACCTCGAGTTAAAATCGTGCACTTGATTTTTCAGGAATTTTTAACTTCTGAACATTCGTTCTCGAGTTACTAATTTTCTCAACTGAAAAGTCTTTGTACAATCGAGTAGAAGTTGAATTTTCGCATATCTGACATTCTGGGTTGTCTTAGAATTCTTTTCTGGACAAAACCCATATCTCAGATTTTTCGCTGAAAATAATTCTTCGAAAGGCTATTTTTAGCTTCCAGAAATCTTGTCAGAACATAGTCAAGTTCACAGTCAACAGGCGAATTTTTCAGAATGCAGTTCACTCAGCTCGAATACAGGACCAAAACAGTCCTTACTCATGACTTTCTCAGGTTGGTTGAGACAGATCTTCACAAGGTGTTGCCAGAAGCAGTTCTTGATCCTGTTAAGATCAGAGCTTCAATTATTCAAAATATTGAGCAGTCTGGTTTACTAGAGGCCGCTTCCATACCTATCTCCGTTCATTGTGTTGAATTCGTGATGGCTTGTATTAAGCATTACAATTCCACTACTCGCGAGATAGTGTCAGTTGATGGACGAGTCATTTGCAGTCTTAAGCCTCTAGACATTGAAAGGAGTTTTGGTATTCCTCGACACCCGAACAGTCTAGTTATTTCTATGGAGCAGTGTGAGCAGGCATTTGATGCTGATATGGACAAGTGTCAGAAGAAGATGGCAGAAAGATGGTTAAAACAAGCGAAGAACAGATTACCAAACAATGTGGGTCGTGGTGAATACAAGGATGAGTATGCGATTCTAATCACACTCCTGAATCGTGTCTAGTTTTCTGGATTAAATTGTGTAATATTTTTTCTCATCAACATTTCAGATCACAATCTGTGATCCCTCATCAGTATGTCAAGAGAGAGCAAGAGAACAAAATATAAAATGGTAAATTGCAGACCATGACCAACTATTTAGTTGGCTTCTACATCACCTCTCTCCTATTTAGTTAGTCGTGATCTGCAATTTACTATTTTACATTATCTTATCCTGCTCTCTCTCTCTCTACATCCCATGATGGATCACAGAATGCGATCGGAAACTTTGATGAGAGAAATTATTACATAGTTTAATCCAGAAAACTATCTTACAACCATAAATGTGCTTAGAAATGAGTCATGCTGTAAATAACTATAGGTAACTGCATGAATAGAAGAAACAAGTAATGAATTGAAACACACAAAAAAAACAGAGCTCATATCACAAGTCATTTACCCTAGGGCATGGGAAAAATCCAAAACAAGCAAGGGCCTTCTCTTGCCATTATCTCTTGCAACTTTACAGGCCAATTTGCTTTCTCAAGACCTCCAAGTACACCAATGGTATATCAAAAGTCTTCTCACAACTTGCCACACTATGCAACTTGGCTCCAATACACTGTCCTACACTACATATACATGCTACAACTCCCAAAACATTCAATCAAGAAAATTTACTTGCCCCTCAAAAGTTGTACACTTCAGCTTCCTTGAATGCCATAAAGTCTATTATTTTGTCCTTTTTTGTACAATTCTTCCTTTGTACAAACTCCCGGTGATGGCTTGTTGATGTTCTATGCAGGATGACTTCGACAGGGCAAGAAACTGCCTGACGAGTTCAGCTACAGACAAATAGTGACTTATGTATTCTGGTTCTTATTTAGCTTTCCATTAGATTAACACTAAGTACTTATTTTATTTTGTTTAAACTTAAAATAACTAATCTAAAACATTTCTAGACATTAATACATCTTTTAGTATAAATTATGTTTTGTTTTTCTCTTAAATAGAGAGGGTACGAGTCTTTTGACTTTGGGACATCAAAGATCATATTTACAAGAACATTTCGATGCCAGCCAAATAGAAATTGCCATACATGTGAGTAGTAAATGTAAGAAAAGGCATCTATGCCTAAACAATATATGAAGACATTGTTTCAAAGTAATAGGGCTATAATTTATCATGAAAAATGTGTGCAAAGTGGACTATGAGTTGGTGTCTTGTGTCTTACAGTTTAAGGGAACTGTAGCCTTGCCACCTGACTTTATGTATCATGTGAAATTATTGGTAAAATGGCTCCATAGAGACATCCATATGCCATCTCCTTTATACTTCTATGCTAAATCAACCATCCATAGTTGTGTAACCCTATTCCTAATAGACCAACCTCTGAATAACAGATTGCAATGAGAAAAAAACCTAGAGAAACCAAAATTTCCATTTCACTCAAGTTAATTGAAGACACTATTTTTAGAGAAAGAAGAGCCCAGCATGGGAATGTGAGTTGGTGCCACTGGAAAAAGTGCATTGTTCATCTTAATTTTACATGGTGTGTGTGATACTCTTAAATACTTGGAGGATTACCTGAAAAGATGATGACATGAATGATGAGGGGAGTCTCTTTACATTGATGTAAATAAGTACCGACACATATGAGACATCTTGACAAAATAAAGACATAAAAATACAACTGGGTACAACCATAAGTAAGTATCAGAAAATTATGTAAACCTTTCATTTGATAACATTAGGCAACCTTCCTCCAATTTCTTCAGAGTAACCTCTGCACCTTGTTTGGTTTTGAAAACAAGCAGCGCTTGACCTATTTCAACATGTCCAAGTTATTGTCTCCCATAAATGTTCACTAGCTTAGCCTATAGTGTTCAAAACAGAATAATGTAAAAAGTAGATATAGCTTGTATGACTAATCTAGAAATTGCACATAAGAACCCTACAAAATAGCAGACTGCTCACAAGCGTTTCCAAGCATACTTCGCACAAAAACTAAACTGCTGCAATCTTGAATATCTACTAGATTAGCCCACTAAGCTATCAAAATAAACTGTCATAATGAGATCAATTTTAGTATTAATTATCATCCAGAATTACATGTGTGATGTTAAACAAACAAATAGAATTCTTACCCGTTCTTGGAATGGACACAGCAGTTTGAGGTATGACCTTTGCAACACAATGTTCTGCAAATACATTCCATATAATATCCTGCAAAATATCATGCAACGTAAGAATTACTAAAGAATTACCAATAAATGAATTACAATAAAGCATGCAGAACCAAGGGACTGGCATACTCCAGGTTATATTGAAAAATCAGCAATCCACATGATCAAATGGAACTTGGATGAGATTAAAACAATAAGGAAAGCAAATGGTCAATAGGTAGAGCTCCTAATAAAATTAATCAATGCCCAACATGTTGGCGTTTCAATTCGCACCTCTGGAATGCGGATTAGAAAAGGACAACTATGCACAGATAAACTGCCATTTGAATTAGGAGGGGAAGCTCCCTCTTTGCTGATGTTGCTTAAGAAAGTAAATTAAAACTAATTTGCCTATCTTTTTGTTCAGCTAAGAGCACAAGGTTATAAAACTCAAGCGCCGTAGCTGAGATTTTCTGTTTTAGAAGTTCACCTACGACTAAGCTTGCTCTAATGACGTTTCTAACTTCTCAAGTAAACACAGAGCAAGAGAGTTAGAAATGAACAAGGAAGGATTTTCTGACAAAATACTTAGATAAACTCTTCTTCCGACATACATCTACTTACTTTCAATGCAAGCTGAAATGGAGATCATATAAGCATAACACAATAAATGGAAATCTGAGACTTTATATCAGGGCAGCAAAGCAGGCACAAGACTTTACTTCCTCAAATTTCAAGAACAAAAAATTACACTTCTAGGACAGCAGGATTGTAACAAAATAGGCTTACAGTTTAGCCATCAAACCAGAATACATCAACACAAAACACATGCACTGAACAAGAACTTGCAGCTAAACAGACTTGCAAACTTGCTCTTACACAAAGTGAATTGAAACTAAACAACAACAACTTGCAGGCAAAATAGACTCAGCAATTTGTTATCACAAGCACGATTAAGAAAATAATGGGCAAGGCTACCCTTATTTATACACAAGCAGAGGAGTAGGGAACCCTAAAATCTCCTTACTTTTACAACTAAGGCTTGCCAACATGCAAGCTTTATTTCTAAAACTAAAACAAGATAAACATCTAACCACCTAAGAAAGCATAAAAATAGGAAATGCCAACTATTACAATTTGTTTTCTTTATATTCCTCAAAGAGTGGATAAGAATTGAGACAAGAATAGAAAGAAAGCTGGAAGAAAGCTTCTAGATGATTGCTGCTTTAAATCTCGATCACATCTGCCAAAAAGCTGGAAACTGTATCTCTGTCAGAAGCATCAATACTATCTATAGCAAAGTTTCGCTTTTCTAGGATTTCTTCCCCTTCTGCAATTGATCTCAGAAAATCTTCAACCTCATTGGCCGCTTTCTCGAACCTTGCTGACATCATGGAAATCTGACTCATCTTCCCAGCAACAAGATCGTTGCCATTGCTACCACGAACAACATTCCGGAACTCAGCTTGGACTTCGGCAAGTTCAATGTAAGAGCCATCCTCAAGACAATACCGACAAGGGATTCCTGAAACAAATTTGTTTATGAATTAGAGAGCATCAACCACCCTTTGTTTGTATACACCTAACTCTTCAGATATCCTTTTGTAGGTTCTCACCTTGAAGAGGTGACGTTCTTTCCATGCAAGGAGTTGCCTCTTGTGTTCTCTTGAAACCATTGAGCCATATGTTGTATCCAAATCTGCCATGATGATCTCGTGCATAGGTTTCACCTCTGCCATCAATTGCTCAAATCCTTGAATCCCTTGGTGTAAGTCATGAGCATTATTCCTTAGCTGATATAGCTGTGCAAGGATTTCTTTGCCTCTGGTGACGAACTCTTCAATCCATTCCCGTGTTTGCTTCCCATATATCACCAACTGCCTCAACTGTTGTTGATCAGCTGGTGTCTCTAGAACCTGGGGCAGCAACTGAGTAGTTTGTGAAGTGCCACGAACAAGATTAGAAATATATAGCCTAAGTTGCCGGATTTCAGCCTTGAGGGCTGCCTTATCTTCTCCATCTTTAAGCACTCTCTCTTGAAGATTTTTGGCTGCAACTTTGAAATAACTTACATCCGCGTGCCTAGTGCTTTTACCAAGATTGGCCTTAACCATGACAAAATCATCCTCCTCCACTTCATCTCTGTTTCAGGAGGTGTAGCAGTCTCCATGATCATTTCACCATCTAGGTTCCTTTCAAAGTGAATTTGTCTCTTTGCTTTCCTTTTTAGGTGCTTACTGATAAATGTTGTCAAGATCATCAAAGTTGAGCTGATACGAAGGTCTCCTTTTCTTCCTTCCCAAGGAGCTCTCAAGCCAAAATGTGGTGTCTCTACTAACTTCCATGGGAGGTTCAGCTGCAACTTCTCCTACTTCATCTTCTAAATCAATATGAATTGGTGAAGACTTTGGAGATGGTGGAGAATTGTGTCAAAGGCACATCTTCTGCTTCTTTTTTGTTACATCCCGATTTTATAGCTACTATTGCATAGGGCAATTGATTGTAATGTTTGAATCTTTATGATGAATAAAACATGATTGATCGTGTTATTAAATGAATGTGTCCTATTTGAATGATAGTTTCATTTGATTGTTACTTCTAATGATTTAATTCTTAATTAAATGTAGCATATAAGTTATGGATAATGTTTATTCTAACTTTTGAGATGTTTTATGCAAACTGCTTTGTTATGAGCATATGACTGTCGATGTCATGTCATGGTGTGCAGGTATGAAGACTGTTCCTCCGGACAGAGGAGAGACATCATTCGGGGAGGAACTTGGTCAGGTAAACAGTAACGATTACCAAATTGAGCATACACACACATACTATAGATTGAGTAAGCCAAGTCTGTTTGTCGAGATAAGGGTAAGTCATCCATAGGCTTGTTTATTGACATTAGGAGTCTGAAATTCACTTCTTTATGCTTTAGGAGATATGATTGTTTAAACGTCAGACTTGCTATATCATGACCAATGTATGAATAATATGAAAGATATGTGCTAAAGATTGATTGGGAATGCACATACATCTATACATTGTGAACACGTATTTATATGTACAGACATATCAATACATGTGTACGTTAAGCAGACGGATATGCTCATACACATTTGTCGACATGTATATACGCATACATACATATACACAAGAGTATATATGTTCACAGTCTGCCTGATATCTGTGGTAAAAATAATATTTAATAATATTGCCTAGCAAATTTACATATATATTTATGTATAAATGTATATATTAACGATTTTTGAATCGCCCTCCTTATTAACAATGGCAAATACTTCATTTGTGACTTTACTAAAACATTTGAAAAGAGGAAAATACCTTCTTTTTTTCTATGAGTATATAAATCACGTGAGAAATTGCGCGCATCTGAAGAAAAACGCGTTTGAAGCGCACGGATGGAGAACTGGTCTTTAAATGGTGCAAATGCTGATCTTAAGGCCACAAAATGGCGACGTGGGAACAATTGAGACTTGACCTTTTCATCTGGAATGAACTTCCTGATTTAATTGCTACAAAATAACCTTAAAATCTGAAAAACTCCTTGAGTTGTCGACTTATCAAATCCACCATGTGAGAGTTGATTTATTCTTCTCTTGCTGGCTTAAAAGGAAGTCGAATCACCTCCATTTTTGATGATTAACGGTTTAAGAACTCGCCAAGTATCATTTTGACTATTTCTAAGCACTTTGTTGTCAATCCACATGCCTCCATTGGTGGAATCCGTTGCATTTCGGGCCTATATATATACATGCCCTTCCATTCATTGTAAATACACTTTTTGAGCAATCTAAGTTTAGTATTTTATCCCATATCCATTTCGTTGTATTGCTTGAGTTTTCTATATTGCTGAGTTTGATAAATACAGTGAATTTTTACCAGCATTTACCAGTTACAGTGAATTAAATCATTTTGAGTTCAAAGTGAGGTATTTGAAAATTATAGCTGAGTAAGAATTTAGTGGTGGAAACACGTTTGAGGGAAGAAATATACGAGTTCATCGTAGAGTGAAATACTTTCATAAAGAAGCCATTTTTAGCTGAAATTCTGGAAGCTTATTTGAAGGGGAGTCTAGAAGAGCAAGTCTGGAAGGAGAAGCTTTAAAAATCAGGCATGAATCCTCCTAGTTTATAACTTTTATTGAAGTGTTGTTTCCTTCTTTGGTCTTGTGATTGTTGCCTTCAATTAGCTCTAGTAGGAAAGAACTGTTTTGATGAATATTTAAAGCAATTCATTAAAGAAGAATATGTGTAAGGGATTCAATGATTAGGGGAATTGTGAAAAAGGGATTATATGAGTAAAGAGCTTAAGGGATTAGATTATTTATCTTACATTAAAAAGAAATAATGGAAAAAGATAAAAGGAAAGAATTTATTTGCATTTTGAATGGTTATTGCATGTTGTGTATGATCTTTGTATATGGAGAATACGTCGATGTACTTAATATCTACTAGGATCGAAATGAAGGCAGAATCAAGTAAAGTCTTTTAGCTTAAGTTATTAGGATAACTGAGACAAGCTGAGTACTCCTAGGAAAAAGAATTCCTAATTAGGAGGATTGATAGTAGACACTTGTAGACTGTTTCATTTCTAGTAGGTTCGTATGATTGTAGGATGTCTGGGGTGACAGATTTACCCATTGAAGGACAAAACCTACGCGTAGAATAAGATAGCCCAAAGTCAAATCGGCCCTGAGTAGTGTTTATGATAGATGACCTTCATTCGAAGTACTGAATGAGAATACTTTGGCCAAAGTAGTGAAAGGTACGACATCCACCTAGGTGTGAGATAGTTGAGACTACATTGTCAGTTCATTGTGATCCGTACTAGTTAGAGATTGTGAAATAGCAATTTCTAGTTGTGTAGGACACACTATGCTCAGTTTAATCGTTAAAGGCCCTACCAATCTCTTCTTGAAGGGAGGGCCATCTATCTACGTAGGTGTGCGGGGGACCGCATTATAAGTCCGTGGTTGGCGGGCGTGTAATGTCCCGTTTTTAGCACTACACTTTTCGGTGATTGATGGTCTATCTTGGTGTGTTGTCGACGGTCGATGGCGAATTAGGGTTTAGTTTTGGGTTCTCTTGATGATTGGGGTTTTGCTTGTTGGAGTTTGGTTTTTGGGATTCCTTGGTTTTGAGAGCTTCACGATATGAGCTTATCGGGCAACCTTTCAAACTTACTATTTTTAGTAAGTAATGGCGGCTACATCTCGAGTTTGGGATTTTGGAGTGCGGATTCTTTTGGGTTTTGAAAGCTTATAATGGTGTCGCATGCAGATTTGATCCGAGCGACTTTCCGAATTTACTATTTTTAGTAAATTCTATTTTTGGCAGTGATCATGCAGTTTCCAGTGCAGTTGGCTTTCTTCTTCAGTCAGTTCAGTTGGCTTGTTCATTTTTGGCTTTGGGGCGCATTTGGAGAGATAAGTCAAATTATTTAAATAAAGTCATATTTTAATGTTATATTTTACTGTTGACCCCCCCTTAGCCTAGTGATTGAACTTTAAGTTGTTTTAAAAGGTGGTCTTTATGGGTGGATGCCTCATTGAGGTGAATTATTATATATTAAAGTTCAAAATATTACTTGGAGAAAAGGACGCCCATTTTATGGAGTGAAGATTTTAAAATAAAGTAAAATTAAATCTTGAGAAAGGGGGCGCTCAAATTGGAGGGAAAAGAAGACAATTCAAATTTTAAGATTAGGGTTTCTTTTCTAGAAGCTTCTGGAGGGTCTTCTCAAAATTATATAAGGAAGCCTTGGGCCTTCATTTCAGTCTCTTATGACTTCTATATTGTTATGCTGCCGAAATGGTAACAGGATTGCTTCGAGGAATGAATGCCTCCTAGTCTTGGCTCGACTTCGTGCTTGAGAGATAGCACCTAGTGGAGAGGTTTGCTTGTTGGAGTGACATTTTGTAGTGAGGTTTGCATTTGTAGTTTGGGTTTACTTATGTAGTTTAGTTTATTGCATTTTATGTCATTTTCTGGAGTTGCTGATAACAAGGCTGAATCTATAGTTTCACTCATAAATCAAAAAATACAAAAAGAGTTGTTCTAGGTATTGTCTCATTGGTTTTCTCTGTTGGAAGCGACCCTCCATGAATAGTTGCAGATTTTAATATGAAGCTTATGATTTTATAAAGCAAATTCGTCATTCCTTGTAGGGCGCCCTTTCTGGAGTGCTTTGGGATCCGTGCCATTAATTAATAGCCACTTTTAGTTGTCCTTTCTCATAACTAAACTAGGCGCCATCATTTTGAGGGTCTATTGCATCAGATTTGAAGTCATTTGGGACAGTTTTGAGTGATATATGAGCATTTTAGTGAGGTTCTGTGTTGCTGGTTTAGCATTTCAAGTTGCTGGTCTGTTATATCAGTCTTGAGTAATTTGCATTTTGGTGAGGAGTTTGTGTCTGGAAGGTCATAATTAACCTTGGATTGATCATATCTACTACTGCAGCAGTGGAGAGCTTCTAATCTTATTCATTGCAGGCATCTTCTGATATTTTTGTAAGCTGAACAGTAGTACTGTCAACATTCTCTCTTCTGTTCTTTACTTTACTGTATTTCCCACTGGATAAGTGGAAGAGGCTGGCTTGCCGCCTATTTACTTTGAATTGCATTGTAACATCTTACATCTCCGCCCTATGGTAGCTCCATTCCCACTCCGAGATTGAAAGCACATTTTGGGTGTTGAGTTTACTTTCAGCATATTAGATGATAGGGATCCTCTGACCATATGCTCGTCGTCCTCCGGCGCATTCTTGGTTAGAGTTCTTATTTCGCATTGCATTGAGATCCTCTGACCATATGCTCATCGTCATCCGGCGCATTCTTGGTTAGAGTTGAATTCTGCATTGTTTTGCTTTTAAGCACTAACCCTAACGGGTACATGTTGTAACTGCATTCAAAAAATCGGAAAAATTTGGTCCGGTTCTTTACAAAGCGCCTGAGTGATGTTTCTCCTCCACAGCAAGCGGCCGATGTACCAAGATTTGAAAGGACGGACTCCTGGACCTTCTTACTTCTATTTGTGCAAAAGCTTACGAGCTATTTATGTAACTGTATTACTTTTGAACTCTGATTTATATTTGCAATGAAAATGAAATTCATGTGGAAACATATTGTAACTTGTACATAATTATCAATAAAGAAAGGAAAATTTGTATTGTATTGTCTTTGTTACTTGTTACCTTTACATGTTTAAAGTGAAAATTGGAAAATTTTAATTCACGCAAGGAATAGGTCGTTACATTTTTGAGGTACGGACTCTTCTGGAGGGGCTTTTGTTTCAACTGTTGGCTACTCCTATATGACTATATTTGAGAAGTCCAACCTTCTCCTTACATTCTTTGTTGATCTGCTACCCTTTACACCTTCTTGAGACTGACTTATCGCCTTCATCTTTGGTTGTGCTCTAGAAGAAGAAGGAAGTGATGACTATATTCTTAGCGGCTCTGCTACTGGAATGGATTTCTTCCTCTCGAGGACCAAGAAAATCTTGCTGTGCTCAATGACTTGGCGTGTCCTTTCCTCCACCGAGATGCTTTCTTTTTGGCCCAATTGACCTGTGGAAGAGGCTGTTGTTCAATTTGGTTTCAAGTGTATGCTGGAAGAAGTAAATCTCCATCATCATCAGATAATCCCTCAATATCTTCTGACAAGCAGCCTTTCATTTGATGGAGAGTAAGTCTGTTGTAATTGCACCTCCGTACCTCGAACTCATCTCTACAATTGGCCCAGAAATCTTCAAGTGTGGGCACATGAGCATAGTTCTAACCAAGTCGAAATGCGAAGACACCATGAGGGTCGTATGATCATCTCTCACTGTATGGCTTGAGACCAAGTTTAGCCAGCTCATCACCCATGGACTTAGCATTTGCTAACGATCTGCATCTATAAATTCCCAACTCAGATGGAAAACTAAAGGCGGGCTTCTTTCTATTCCGCAAGAAAATGTGATCATATATTTTCCTTAGGAACTCCATGAAAACCACTTCATCTGATGGATACCTCGGAAACATGACTGGAGCACTAGAGAAGTCATAAACTCTGATGTAGATGAAGGTAGGAAACTGAATAAACCAATCTGCCCACTCCGCCATTGTTGCCCCGACAGTTGATGAAATATGTACGTACAACTCATTATCCAGATCTCGTACTGTATGCATCAGGAAAGCCTCATTTACCCTTTTGTAATGATGTGATGACTCTATGAACTCCAGTTGAGGGTAATAATTGTAGACATGCTCTACATCCAGAGATCCCACAGTATTCAACCCTCTGAATTTTCCTTGGAAGGCCACTAGGTAGACAAGGTAAGAAATCATGTGGAACTCATAAATTTGGAAGTATTCAGTTATTTGTTGATGGAGACTATCACTGATTAAGGTAGGCCAATCATAGAATTTTGTTTTCTTCATGATATGAGGTATAACATAGAACATCCAAGGCTGGAATTTTGTAGCATATGCTTGACCAGTGATCCGGTTGAGCAAGGTGATCATCATTGCAATCTCATCCAATGTTCTTGGGAAAACTTTTATGTTTTTCTTTCATCAACTTTTGTGCCACTTTCTTGCTGTATTTCTCCTTGTGCATTTCCCACACTCTTCCACACTCTTCCATGGAAATATTTACACTTTCAGCCCAAGGTGGTATTGAGAAGCATTTTTCAATCATGTTTGGCTTCAAACTGCAAACCACTCTACCATCTACCGACTGAATCTCCCGTGTTGCAGGATTGTAATGCTTGATGCAAGCAATTACAAACTCTAAACTTTGTACTGAAATGGGAATGGATGCTGCTGCAAGTAGTCTGGAGTGACCAAGGTGCCTGACTGCAACATTGCCTGCATCTTCCAATGCACGCAAATTGAACATTGGTTTGATATGATGCAAGTTAGTTTCAGCTGTTTTGATGAAATCGTGATAGAGAACTGATTTGGTCTTGAACTTGAGGGGAGTGTACTCCATATTGAAAACCTCAAAGATTGACTATAAACTTGACTGTATTCAGACAAGTTTTGCACACTTTCTAAATTTAGCTTGCTGGTTTTTCTTCTTCAAACGAACGAATTTTTTCAAAAAAAAATTGAGATATGGGTTTTGTTCAGAATTTCGTTACAAGAATCCTCAAATCATATGTTTTTGAAAATTTTGAGTTTTTACTGAAAAAGCAACAAACCCTAATCTCTCAAGATTTTCTTGAAAAAAGTTGGAACTTGGATTTTGTTCAGAAGCACATTTGAGATGAACCTAGTTGATAGATGTTGAAAATACAGAAGGCTGATTGAAAAAGCAGCAAACCCTAGAATCTGAAATTTTTTCTTAAAAAGCTGAGACCTGGGTTTTGTTCAGAGGTATGTTTTAGAAGAACCCAAATGATTAAATCCTAAAAATTTTGATAATTCCTTGGACATGCATGAAAAAAGCAGTTGCTGCAACTTGAAAAATTTCTTCAAAAATTGTTCAGAATCATGAACTGAGATGACCCAGATTGCTGAAAATTGAAAATCTTGACCTCCTTCAGAAATTTGATGCTCTGGAAGAAAAAAGCATGAGAAAAGAAGCTTCTCTGTATGCTGATCCGGAAAATATAATGAATTGTGAAAAAGCACTGAGTTTTGGTTCTAAAATCCTGAATTGAAGAAAAAATTTATGTTTGCTCTCCTCTTCCTTGGACGCCACCTACAAAAATTATGAGAAATGAAAGGCAAAAACGTCTTAAATAAGTTGAGGCTTGAGAAAATCTGCTTTCTTTAGCTTTAAATCCTTTGAAGCCTATCTTGAGCTTGTGCATTGAACTTGGACGTTTTTTTCTTCTTCTTGAAATTTTGAAAATTTGAAAAATTTGGCTAAGGCATGAGAACTTGGGCGCCCTTCTTGGCTGGACACGCCTATCTTTTCCAAACTTAGTCATTTTTCTGACAATTTCAACTTTATCTTGATTTTGGGCCCCAGTTTGACTTTGATTTCTGGCCTCCAGATTCATCCTACGAACGGGCTGAATGATCCATCACGGAGCTTGATCGAATTTGGCAAGATTGTTCTGGAGGCAACTTTGGCTAAAAACTTCATTTTGATCTTCAAAATCATGGGTGCCTATCTCCTTCTGGGGCGCCCACCATTACCAGTGTGACATTTTATGTTCTTCAAGTTCTTGCTTGTCTCCCTTGATTTTCTGATGAATTTGTGATTCCAAGAGCTAGATTGATCCGATCGACTGGCTGTCAAATTCACTGGATAGCAGAGAAGATTCTGAGGGGGTCTTTTGGGATCTGCATCTCCTGAAAGTTGAATCTTGAGGGTCAAAAGCTTGGGCGCCCGTGGCTAGCTGGGGCGCCCAACTCCTCCAGAGTTAGATTTATTCTGAGATTTTCACCTTGCTTTTGACTTCTAACATTTTGCTCATGTTTCTCCCTTTGTTCCGCCTTCAATATCTGGTGATTATCAATTCTGATGGACCTGCTGATGGTTCTGTTGGAAAGCTGCTTCAAATCTAAAGAAGTCATGCCGGAAGCTTCAACTGCAAATTACTCATTTAGGCCCTCAAAAGCTTGGGCGCCTATC
>VDFB02129634.1:0-13567 GCA_007258455.2 Sequoia sempervirens | reverse complement strand
GGTTGGCTTTGGTGGTCATTGCCAAGAGTCTCCTCGATGGTACATTTCAACAAATATTTTTTTCAAAAAAATTGCATTGTTTCGTCGCAATTTCGACGAAAACCACCAATGAATCACTGAAAATGTCTGACGAAGTTGCTATAGCTGCAATGAAGGTTTCATCATAACTCCCTTTCCCATTTCGTCAAATGGCGCATGAACCGTGTTGTTTTGACGCTCGAAGAGCCATATATTGCAATTGCATTTGTTTGTAATTTGTTGGTGGATACTAAGCTTTCATCATATTCCTAAGAACATCCTCGAAGTCATTTTATGATGGATGACTCAAAAATCTGTGTCGTTTTCTTCGACGCTTAATTTGTTGTCAAAATTTTGGATGAAAAAAATGGCTAATAATTTTTTCGTGAATTTGTCAGGACAAGTCCGACAAATTTTGTTGAATCCAATCACTCAACGCTTGTCGGAAATTGAGTCAAATTCAATAGTGTTGTTTGGCCAAGTGGGCTTCAAAGCATGTTGATAAATGGAGGTTTGAGGGTTGGGGATAGTTATCCCCTAATTATTAAGCCAAGAATTAGCTGCAGGGTCCTTTTCCTCGATGATTTGGTTGGTTGAGGCATTTGTGGATGTGTGGGTGGTGGTTTTGGTTGGGATGATTGTTCTTGTGCTTTCTTTTCTTGGGTTCCTTCTAGATCGTTGATCTCTTTGTACTATTTACTTTTTGATTTCAATAAAGTTTTTACCCCCCTTTTCAAATTTTTTTTATTGTACAAAAAATATAGTAACTTTAAACAGTCAAGAATTACATAAATTTAGTATAAATTTAATATAAAGCTTTTTCATAATAAGTGCACATCTACAATCAATTTAAAATTATAAAATTAAATACAAAGAAAATATAATCAATTTATTATTACCAAAAAAATTTAAATTAATATATTTAAAACTAGCATATCTATCTTTAAAAAACTAATGCAATTAAGAATTACATTTACACTTAACTTTATCATATAATTTAAAAATAATTTATATAACATTTTTTTTAATTTGTTAACATGATGCAGGGGTCACACCCATATATTGATTTGGCAGAAAGAATCACATTAGAGACCTCTGAGAAGGCCCAATTTATAGTTTAATTTCCAGACCATTACCCTCAACAAAATACTATTTACCTACGACTTACAACATACATCCCAAAAAATACATACAAAAAGCTCCAACACCCATGACAATATAATAGTGTATAATATACTATTAGCAAGAGCAACAACATAGAAAAATAAACTCACCAGGACATAATACTAACTATAATTTAGACACCTCCTTCTTCCTCCTCAACACCATCCTTGACCTCGATCTCTAGCACAAAAGCGAAGCACCCATCCTTGCCCAGATCTTCCCCACCAACACATCCCTTCGGGTAATTAATACCTACCCTAGCCTAGTGACGTTGAGCATCCTTGTTCATGCATTCACTCCACACAACAAACTATTGAAGTGGCCTATCCCCAACATGTAGCCCCTCATGAGCTGATCACCCGTTAGGAAAAAGGCCAAGCCCCATAATTGCTTAGAGAAGATAACCTCTTAGACCAATGCACCATTTAGCCAGCGCCATCTTCATCAAATCTTCAACTACACTTTCCTCCTCCCCAACTTCCAAAAGCATAGCTTAAAACATGGACGTAATGTTTGAATCGACTCAAAAGCAACCATTATCACACAAGTAATCGTCACCCATAACCATCCTAATTGCATGTGAAACAACATCAGTCTGCATTTTGAAGACCTCCATTAGCCTTCTCTCAGACACATCCTATAGAATGCCATTTGTTGTGTCTTTGACAATAAGAAAATGTAGGTATCCATCGTATTGCCAAAAGTTACAAGGCAATAGTCACTAAACAACCATGATATAGCCTACCCACCATTTTGGCTTGAGTGGCGGCTGCCCTTCCTTTTTTCATTTGTGCATTGTCATGTCCTTCCAAGCATGCCAAAAATAGATTTTGCACAATCCAAAGATCATCACCTAGATTGGAACCGTAGAGCATGCCAATCTACAAGTGATGTAGCTTCATAATACTTTGCTGTCAAATAAACGACTAATTTAGCCATCGTATTCACAATATCATTACTTTTCTAGTAGACATGTGAGATCATCATTTCTTGGAACCATTCCAGGGCCTTGCCAATCCTAGTCACCCATTTTTGCAATTTCTAGCTAGGTATTTGTCCAACCTGAATGGCATTGACCACTATTTGGGAGTCCCCCTCCAAATGAATTTGATTAACTTATAAATCTTTATGCAATTTTAACACAAGCAAGGCCACTTGAAATTACAATTCGTTGTTTGAGGAATAGTTGATACTTTTCCTTTCAATTTAATATTTGACCATCATGATCCCTTACAACATACCCAATACCAGCTACCCCTGGATTGCCCCTCCCAGCTCCATCAAAATTAATTTTGACCCACCTAACCTCAGGAAAAAACCACTTGATGTCTTTCTGGATGGTCTTGGGGAGATTAACCTGCCCAACCCCATAAATGGGGGGAATTTATATAACATTATTATTATTTATGTATTTATTATTATTATGATTAGGACTTAATTAGGATTGGGGCTTGATCAAAATTTTAAGATAAAATTTGGAATTAGGTTTAGCGTGACTAGGGCTAGATCAAGGTTACAATTAGGGTTAGAGATCAATTAGGGATAGGGTTAGGGTTAGGGATCAATTAGGATTAGGGTTGATTAAGGGATATGGTTATGGCTAGGGATCAATTAGGAGTAGGTTTCAATCAAGGTTAGGGTTCAAAAGGTTTCAATTAGAGTTCAATTAGGGTTAAGGTTACGTTAGGGTTATGGGATAAAACCTTGAGTAAAGGTTAGGATAAGGGTTGAGATTAGGGTTAGGAATCAACTAGGATCAATGTTAGGGTTCAATTAGGGTTAGGAACAATTAGGGTTAAGTTAGATTAATTTTAGGCTAGGGTAAGGGAGTTCAATTAGGGTTAGGTTTTAATTAAAGGTTGGGTTAGGGTTCGAGGTAGTATTATGGTTAAATTAGGGTTGTCATTAGAACTAAGGTTAATATTAAAATTAGAATTATGAATGGAGTTAGAATTATGGTTAGGTTTAGAATTATAAATAGGGTTAGATAAGCTTTAGAGTTATAATTCAATTAAGATTAGGTTTTAGGTTAAGATTAGAATTCAATTAGTGTTAGGGTTCAATTAGGGTTCTAAGATAAATCTTAGGGTTAGCATTAGGGTGAAGGTTGGGGTTAGGGTTAAGGTTCTAAATTAAATCTCAGGGTCAACATTAGGGTTAGGGTTCAATTAGGGTTTGAGTTATGGTTTAGGTTCAATTAGGGTTAGGGTTAGGGTAGGGTTCAATTAGGGTTAGGGTTAAGGTTAGGGTTATAGGATAAAGCTTGGGGTAAAGGTTAGGGTTAGCTTTAGGAATTAACTAAGGTTAGGGTTACATTTTAATTAGGGTTTGACATAATTAGGGTTAATGTTAGGTTAGGGTAATGGTTCAACTAGGGTTAAGTTTTAATTAGGATTATGGTTAGGGTTCAATTAGTATTATAGTTAGAAAGGTTGCCATTAGAATTAGGGTTAGTGTTAGAATTATAATTATGAATAAAGTTAGGGTAGGGTTAGAATTAGGGTAAGGGTTAGGGTTAGGTTTAAGGTTAGGATAAAAATTTAATTAGGGTTAGGGTTCAATTAAGGTTAGGGTGAAGGTTGGGGTTAGGGTTAGGCTAAAGGTCAACATTAGGGTTAGGGTTAGGGTTCAATTAGGGTTTAGGTTGGGAGTTACAAGTTAATATTAGGGTTAGGGTTGAAGTAAGGGTTAGGGTTAAGGTTGGGGATTAATTAGTGTTAGGGTTAGGGTTTAATTATAGTTAAAATTCAATTAGGGTTAGGGTTGGGATTCAATTGGTGTTCAATTAGGGTCTGAGTTCTATGATAAAGATTAAGGTTAGGGTTAGGGTTGGAGTTGGAATTCAACTAGGATTAGGGTTATGGTTACAATTACAATAAGGGTTTAGATTCAATTAGGATTTAATTAGTATTATGATTAGGGTTTATATTTAATTAGGGTTAAGGTTCAATAAGGGTTAGGATTATGATCCAATTAAAATTAAGGTTAAATTTGGGTGAGGGTCAGGGTTAGGGTTTAATTAGGGTTATAATTAAAATTAAGGTTTCCATTGAAATTAGGATTATGAATAGGGTTAGAATTATGATTAGGGTTATAATTAGGGTTAGTGTTAGAAGTGGGATAAGGGTTAGGATTATAATTAGGTTTGGGGTCAAGGAATTTAAACTAACCCTAACCCTAACCCTAATTCTAAAACTAACACTAGTTATAGTTTTAACCCTAATCCTATCCCTGAATCTTACCCTAACTCTAATCATAACCCTAACAATCAAAATAATTTTAACTCAAACCTTAACTCTAATTCTACCTCTAACCCTAATTCTAAAGCTAACACTAATTGTAATTATAACCCTAACCCTGACACTAAGACTATTTTTAACGCACCCTAATTCTATAAGTAACACTAATTTTAATTATAACTCTAACCCTAACCCTAATTTTAGCTCTAATTCTAAATCTAACCCTAACCTAACTCTAACCCTAATTCTAACCTTGATTCTATCTCTAACACTAACCATAACTCTAATCATAACACTATTTAACCCTAAATCTAATTCTAACCCTAATGCTAATGTGAACCCTAATTCTATCTCTAGTCATAATCCTCACCCTAATCTTAACCCTAAACCTAACCTTAACATAAACCTAACCCTAACCTTAATCCTAACCTTAACCCTAACCATAATTAAAACCATAACATTAACACTACTCTTAATCCTAACCCTAATTCTATCTCTAACTATATCCTTAACCCTAATCCTAACCTTAAACCTAACCATAACCTTAACCCTAATCATAATCCTAACCCTAATTTTATCTCTGATTATAAACCTAACCCTAACCCTAACCCTAACCCTAATCTTAATCTTAACCCTAAACATAACCCAAACCCAAACCCTGATCTAAAACTTAACTATAATCCTAACCCTAAACTTTACCCTAATTCTATATCTAATTATAAAGCCCTGACAACCCAAGAGCCTAGCCTAACCTTGATTCTATCTCTAGTTGTAACCTGAAACTTAATCCTAACCCTAACCCTAAACCTAGCCTTAACCCTAATCATAATCCTAACCCTAACCTTAAACCTAATTCAATATCTAATTATAACTCTAACCCTAACCCTAATTCTATCTCTAACCCCAACCCTAACCTTAACCCTATTCCCATCCCTAACTATAGACAGCCAAAATTCTCCTAGTTTGTGAGTAACACCATTTTACTAATTTTCACCATTTTCCCCTAATTATTAAATAATACTTTATTATTTAATTATTATCAAAAATAATTTTCTACTATTAATTGACTTTGGGTTATTTAATTAATTCATTCTAATTCACCCTTTCTGACTAATTAAATAAATCCTATTTATTTAACTGCATCCTAATTGTCATTAATCTTCTTGATTAATTAAATAAACCTTATTTATTTAATTATGTCGTTAATTACGAGTTGAAAGGAATATAATTATGAATGGCATTTCTCTCTATGTTTTGTAGTGGACGAGCTAGGATTTCGTAGCCCTAGCTTGGCCTTGTTTCTGAGCACATGGCTACATAAGAGGTGCACTGGGGGTGGGTGTGTGAAGGGGTGCGGGTGTTGAGGCCATGGGAGGTTGTTTTCAAGTCTTTCTCGGGTGTATATTTCATCTTTTTCCTATGTTTTTTTTTCCTTCATGCTACTCATTGTGGTGTCTTGCTTGTGCATCTTGGAGGGCAATCCTTGGAGTTTGATGTAGGGTGTTCTGGTGGGAATTTTAAGTGCTTTGAAAAGCGGGTTTTTCTTTATTATTGTTTTTTGTCTTTTGTTTTTTCATCCTTTTGGCCTCTTCGTTGTCCTTTTTACAACCAAGGCTATGATCGAAGAAAGCTTGGTTTTGATCAAGAATGGCGTTGCATGCATCTTTGGATATGCTGAATCGGGCCTCCCTTCCATCTGGTGGAGGTCCTAGTGCTTGAAACTTAGTGTTTCCTGGTGCAGGTTTGTCAAGAAATGGGGCTTTCATATTGCAAAAAGTGAATGGATGTCTAGAGAAATCCCAAGAACGCCCGATGTTAGTTATCCAACTGGAGTCTATGGTTGAGGATGTAGAGTATTATATCAAACATGTGCTTATCTATAAATTTATGGGGATGAGGGTGTCTCTGCCTTTTCTCGATTCCTAGTTGCACAAAACTTGGAACCCTAAGGGAGATTTTGATATTATGCTGGAAACTAACAACTTCTTTATGGTTGATTTTTCTTGTGTGGCTGATCAAAATAGGGCTTTTGAGAGTGGGCCTTACTTTTACAATTCGGCGGGTCTCTTCATAAAACCATGACATTCTGGATTTAAATCAATGGAGGAGCTCCCTTCTAGGGTCCCAATTTAGGTCTGTCTCCCCTCTTTGCCTCTAGAATGCTAGAGAAGTGATATATTACAGATGATAGCCTTATTGCTTGGGAAGCCTATTGGTCCTTCTCAAAAAACATTGAATAAGAGGGTTATTTCTTTTGCTCAGGTGTGTGTGGAAATTGATTTTAATCATTTGTTGCCAAATTCTATAGATATGAGTAATGGCTCATCCTCTTGGACTCAACAGTTAGATTATGAGGCATTGTCGTTCATGTGCAAGCTGTGCCACGAATATGGTCATCTTCAGTGAAAGTGCCCCCATGCTGTCCATGCTCTTGGTGGGAGTAATGATCCTTCTCATTCTATCCAGAAAATGGATAAGGGTAAGGCCCCCATGTAAGGGGAGGTGGCTAATAAGGATGGCTTAGTTCAAGTGAAGCCTCAGAACAGGGGTCATAAGAGAACCCTCAAGGATAGCTATGAGAAAGACACCTTCAACAGGTTTGATGCTTTGAAGGAGTTTGCTTAGGAAGAATGGGTTCCCTTGGACTTGTAGGTGACAAATGGTTCCTTGATGGAGATTATTCCTAATAATCAATCAATTGGAAATTTCAACCTGGATCAATTTTGGGATTATGAGTTTCAAATGAACACTGATCTTCAATCCTCTACTACCATTTAGGGGGAGTTGGGTGTAGTGTTAGAGGCTATTGGAGTAGGAAAATGCTAAGCTAATTGGTGAGACATTGGTGGATTCTAGTTCAGTGAGGATGATTGATTCCCACTTCTCCCAATCCTAGTGATGATTGTGCTCTCATGGAATGTGAGGGGTACAAATAGCATCCCTAGAAAAAAGGCTATTCATGAATTGATTTGTGTTCATTCTCTAGATGTGGTCTTCCTTTAATAAATATGTTGAAAGTATGTTAAATGTGGCTTCAAAGATTTGGGGTAGAGGTTAGTTTCAGTGCATTGGGGCACATGGAAGCTCTGGTGGGTGGCATGTTTACGGGATCCACGTAAAGTTAGTTCATTCTCGTGGCTCTCCAGTAGGTATTCCATCTCTTTTGTTGCTTCTAATTGGGATTCGAGTGAGAGAATTATTCTCTCTAACATTTATGCTCCTATTGATTTATCTGGTAAGGCACAACTGTGGTCTCATGTAAGATATGTGCGCTCTTTAGATCCTCTTCTTCCTTGGATTTTGGTAGGAGAATTTAATGTTGTCTCCTTTATAGAGGAGAAGAGGGGTGGTAATGCTCGCTTGGACCCTTCATCGGATATGTTAAGGGATAATATTGCTTTGTTGAACCAAGTGGATATCAGACCAATGGTATATTTACTTGGAATAATAGGCAAAGTGGTGAAGTTGCTATTTTTGAAAGGTTGGATAGGTTCTTGGTGTCTATCTTTTGGGTTGGTGATAGATGGATGACTTTCTTTGAGATTTTGGATTGGTAGGGATTTGATCATTGGCTGATCAAACTCTCAGCGAACTTCTTTTGTTATTCCAAAAAATTGTTCTTTAGATTTTAGCTTATGTGGCTTAGAGATGCAACTCTTCATGACCTTGATGGGAAGCTAGCTCATGGTACTGCTATGTACTCCTTCTCCAAGCAACTTTAGTATGTTAAATATATGTTGAAAAATTGGAATAGGAATAATTTTGGTAATATTTTTCAAGATAAAAGGGATTCCCAAGCTCACTTGGACTCCATTACTTGACAGATTCATGATTAGGGTCTCACTGAGAATATTAATAAGTTGGAGGTTGCTGCGATGAAGGAGGTTGAAGAATGAGAATTAAGGGAGGAATTTTTTTGGAAGAAAAAGTATCAAATTGATTGGCTTTAGGAGGGGGATAGGAACACCTCCTTTTTTCATAATTATATTAAGGATAGAAGGTAGGGGAATGTTATCTCTTCTCTTTTATCTTTAGAGGGGGATCTTCTCTCCTCTTCGATTGCGATTTCTGAGGAATGTGTTCATTTCTTTTCTGCTATGTTCTCTGAGGATTCTCCTCCTGTGGAGAGGATGAAGTAGCAATTTTGGACAGTATAACGTCTCTTGTTAATAGTGAAATGAATGATTCTCTACTCAAACCAATCTCCCTTTTAGAGTTGGAGGATATTGTGTTTTAGATGAAAAAAGGGAAGGCTCCTAAGCTTGATGGGTTTCTGGTGGAGTTTTTTTAGGACTTTTAAGAGACAATCAAGATGGACCTTTTGGAGGTTGTCCAAGAATCTCATAAGAATAAGCAAATTCCGAAGGCCATGAATGCAATTTTTTTGGCTCTCATCCCAAAAAGGTGTTGAGCTAAGTCTTTGGATCTTTTTAGGCCTATAATGTTATGCAATGTGGTGTACAAGATCATTACTAAGCTAATCGTGGAAAGGATAAAACATTCTTTGAACAGGTTAATCTCTAAAGAGAAAGGTGGTTTTGTTCTTGGCAGGAAGATTTTGGATGAGGTTATTATTGCAACGAAAACTACTCACTCTATGATCTCTTCCAGAGAGAAGGCCATTTCCATTAAGTTGGATATGGCTGAAGTGTATACTTCTTGTTCAAGATCCTGAGGGGTTTTGGTTTTGAAAATGATTGGATTGAGTGGATTAGGAGTTGTGTCACTTCCTCTTCCTTATCTGTGTTGGTTAATGGTGAGCCCATATAGCTCTTTGGAGCTTCAAGGGGCCTTAGGCAAGGTGATCTCTTGTCCCCTTATCTTTTTATTTTAATGGCTGAGGGCTTAGGTAGATTTATCAGATCTCATGTGGAGTTGGGTCTCATTTAGGGCTGAAATTAGGGAAATAATATCCCTCCCCAATCCCATCTTTAGTTTGTGGATGATACTGATCTAATGGATTTGGCCAAAATTGATGAAGTTGTATCCTTGCAGAAGGTCTTGCATAGTTATTTGATTTCCTCGGGATAAAGTGTCAATGAATGAAAATCCTTCATTTACTTCTTTAATACTCCAAAGCTTATTCAAAGGAGAAGTGCAAGAATTCTTAGATTTCAGATCAGCTCGCTTCCTTTTGCTTATCTTGGAATTTCTCTTTATGTTTGTTCACTCCCTAGGTTGTATTGACAAGATGTGCTTGATAATTTCTAGAACAAGGTTAGTCACTAGACTTGTAGGTGGCTCTCATTGGTGGGGAGATTGACTCTATTGAAGTTGGTAGTCCAGGATCTTCCTTTGTAAAGGTGTCTTGTGTTGTCCACCCCTTCGTGCCTTATCAGGGAATTTGAGCGCCTTCCTCATCAATTTCTTTGGTCTAGTAACCTCCTATATAGGAAGTGGAGCTTGGTTAAGTGGGACGCTTCTTGCAGGATGAAGCAGAAGGTCATCTTGGTTTGCATAGAGTGGATTTGAATGGATAGGCTCTGGCTACTAAGCTATACTGGAGATGGTGTTCTCAACAACATCAACTATGGGATGGAATCCTCACTGTAAAATATCGTGGGGATGTGGAGAGTGTTGATGTGCCTCATTTTAGTCTTGAGGGAAAGGGTTTTATGATTTGGGGTACCCTCAAAAGAGGGGCCAGGTTGGTTAAACACGAGTTGTTTTGGATATGTAATAATGGATTGGATGTTATCTTTTTGGTTTGATTTGTGGGATGGTCATGCTCCTATTTTGTCAACTCACCCTCATTTGTAGAATTTATGCATTTATTTACTTGATGCTAGTTGGAGTCGAGTGGTTGATTTCAAATCTCCTCTGGTTCTTGATAAGGCTAATGTGTATAGGTGGAAGGACTCACAAGACTGGCCTCTAGGGGGATCAGGGGAGGATTGTTGGGAGCTGGTCACTATTTTTGGCTAGTAGGTTTTGTAAATCTCTTTTGGGGAGGGATGTTCTAGCTTAGGGACATGAAATGAAAGGTAAATTCTTGGTGGCCTCTGGGTATCAGGTGTTGGAAAAACAAGTTTTTGGGTGTCTGGGGTCCCATGGTGGAAATAGGTTTGGAATAATTTTTCTTGGCCTAAGTGCAATTTCTTTTCTTGGCTTGTGATTCAAAGAAGATTCCTAACTTGGGAAAATATTAGGAAGCATGGTTTCCAAGGCCCTTCTATGTGCATCATGTGCAATTGTCATGAAGAGTGTACATCTCACCTCTTTTTTCAATTCCCCTTTGCTAGAATGATTTGGCACTGCTAGTGGAGTGTATGGGGCCAACTGTGTAGACATGTCTTTTATGTGGAGGAATTTTGGGAGGGGCTTGGGACTCCTCTAAATAAAACTTATTTTCTCCATATAGCCTAGATTATTGGCCCTAACTTGATTATTTGGCATATTTGGTTGGAGTGCAACCACATGATTTTTTTGGAAAAAAAGCTTTTGGTTGGTTAGCTATGGATGAGAATATTGGGGGCATCTAGGAGACTCTGGCAGACAAGTGTGATCTATTTGTCATGGTGGAGCATGGGGATGTGGGTATGGTTAGAACTTTGGGACTTTTTGTGGGTGGTTGGAGTGGATCATTACCTAGGAAACAACAACATGGTAGGGGGAAGATCCAACAGCGGTATTCCCAATGGTGTGCTGAAAATCAACATTGATGGGTTGTCTAGAGGTAATCTGAGACATGTTGGGGTTGGTGATATTGGCAGGGATAGCTTGGGGGTTGTGGTTTTTTTTTTCCCAATATATAAAGGACAAAAAAATAATAATTTTATGTAGGCCTTGGCAATTCTTTTGGCATTGGAGTGGACTTATGCCCTTGGTTGGAGGAGAATTGTATGTGAGTCAGATTCCCAAGTTATTATTGATATGTTGAAGGCGTCACCCTGATGACATGGAGCGCCGCGGGTTGTGGCTAGGCAAATAACTGCTCTAGGTAATTGAGGTCTATCACCTTCCGCCATCCCGCGAACGGAATAGTGGCATGGCTATAGAAGGATGGGCATTTGAACGGCTGGGTGCTTGGAGTGTGGATGACTGGGGAAGTCTTCTCGAGGACCTTTCTTGGGAGCTAGAGGATCTGGTTATGGAGGATATGAGATGTTTCTTGGAAGTTGACTGATGGCTTGGTTGTTGAATTTTGACCCCTGGGGGGTTGGTGGCATTTTCTGACTTTGTATTGTTTTCTTGGATCAATAAAGTTTTTACCCTTTATTTAAAAAATGTCACTAATTACACTATTCTTCATTTTTAATTAAAGAAGTTGATTACACTGTTTAATTAATATCTAACATCTTCTTAAAATTAAACACTGTTATTTAATTGACTATTACTTTCCTTTCAGATTAAATAATTAAATTAATTATTTAATTCCCATCATTCTTAATGACATTTGGTTAATAAATAAATATCATTTATTTTTAAATCTACAGCATTTTCTCCAATACTTACTATTAATTACTATCATTCCTCCTAGATCAATTCCACCTGTCTCCTTCTTCAATACTAATCAATCAAATTCCATTGATTGACCAATCAATTCCCTTGATTAAATCAATCAAGCCACTTAACTCTCCAATCTATTTCCTTTCAACAAACCTCAACTGTTGATCTTCATCTTTCATCTTTGAATTTGGACCATTCATTTGAATCAACCATTTCTATAAAAGAAAATCCTTCATAGCACGTTGATGGCTAACCATAAATTTTTTACGTTTGCATCATTGCAATCATCACATACACTTGAAGCTTAAGGCGAAAAAGCATAACAATTTTTGAGAGAAAAAAAAAACTAAGAGCAATGGAAGTAATCCATGACAACATGGTAAAGGTGAAGGTATCATTTGTTTGAATATGATTTTATCCATGTTGCACGTTTTCTATTGATTAAACTAAATCATATTGAGTATAGGATTTACAGATTGTGGTTGTTTGCTTTGATTCCTCTTATCTCTATGACTAAATGTCATTTTTTTGATTTACATTTTGGTGAACCTGACACGAAACTCATGTAATTAACAATTTTTTTACGAAATTAAGTTTTTTTAAAGCTACAGGAAGTGCGACACAATTACAAAAAACAACGCATTCGTCAGGTCCTACACCATAGCCGGTGTTCCTTTCAACACATCTGTTCACCAATGTGTCGCATATGAAGTTTGTCAAGTCATCTGTCACTGTTATTTTTTGTGTTTTTGCAAGTTCGAACCAGTCTACCACAAATGTTGAACCTTGCACCATAGTGACTCCCTATGCACTACGTCTGAGTTTTCCTCCACCAAAGTCAACTCTCTATCCATGGTATTCACTTCATGCTATACCACATTCAGTTCTTTGTGCATCACATTCATCAAACCCTGCACCGCAAGTGACTGCTACAGAAATAAAGGTAAAATGTTGGTTTATACTTTACTATTTTCTAATTTTTTAGTAGGGTAAGATTTTTGTATTAAACTAATCTTTTTGTTTTCAACTTGTGGCGATCTCTAGGATCATCTTGAACATTTCTTTTAGTGTTTAAAATTTACATGATCTCAAACATTTGGTTTTAATGCTTAAAATGAACACAATCTCAAATATTTGGTTTTAGTGCTCTTAAAAAGAACAATAAAATCCTCACTTTGCAATTTGGGTTTAAAATTAACAATGTGATTGAACATGTAATACTTCACTTGGTGCTCTAAAATTAACATACAAATCACAAATTTACTTTGGTGTAGATAAAATGAACAACTATATACTGTATTTAGTGCGCTTGCACACATGTTGTCAGTCTATTTAAAGTAGTGATTGTTTAAAGTATCCTCTCCCCTTGCACATCTCATGCAATCTTGGGTGACGAGAAATTACAACATAAAAGCTTTCCATTTTTTAAAAGTAGGAGGCCTTCCTTGGGATATATTCTCACATAGAACCCCAAGGATTGACCTCAAGTGATGTTTTTTGGAACACTATAGAAATTGGATGAGAGTGAAAGTTGTAGTTCAATCCAGTCATGTAGCGCTCCAAAATTTCACTAGGGGACTATGATTTTTTCAGACCCCGAAGAGACATCTGAGAGGTTGACGGTGTTCACAGAGATCTACCCACTAAAAACCTTTATTGTAGAGGCCATTAAATTCCATTCAAACACAATCTTATAA